>JABXJD010000143.1:1172500-1190000 GCA_013375575.1 Percina caprodes | reverse complement strand
CCGACAGACGCGGTGAAATGAGCAGCATAAATGCAAAAAAAGGGGGAAACGTTGACAGACTCAGATTATTATTCAAAGTGTGTTACAACATTTTGGGATGGATCCCTACAGAGATAGACCTTTTAGTTAAAGAGTAAGATCCTTTTAGTTTAACATGAAACAGAAATCACCATCACCAAACCCACCAGACTCCATGTAAATAATCACTACTTTTAGTGTGTATAGAGCGGCATATCTCCACCAGACTCCATGTAAATAATCACTACTTTTAGTGTGTATAGAGCAGCATATCTCCACCAGACTCCATGTTAATAATCACTGCTTTTAGTGTGTATAGAGCAGCATATCTCCACCAGACTCCATGTTAATAATCAGTACTTTTATCATGGTAAAACACACTTCATTCAAAGTGGACAGAAACTAAATAAAACTACCAAAAGCCGTCTTGGTTCATCTTTCCACTGTTCCAACAATCACCACTCTGGTCTGGTTGGAATAAACTCTTAATTCACCCATTTACATGTGGAGATATGCTGCTCTATACACACTAAAAGTAGTGATTATTTACATGGAGTCTGGTGGAGATATGCTGCTCTATACACGCTAAAAGTAGTGATTATTTACATGGAGTCTGGTGGGTTTGGTGATGGTGATTTTGGGGCTGGAGTTAAAGTGATTGAGATGTTGTTACCCCAGCTGGCTGCTGCCTGCAGGCTCCTGCTTCACCTCCCGCGGGACGATGGCCGGGTGTGGGATGGACGACTGGGAATTCGGCACCAAACGTGGAGAGAAGTTCCCCGACATCAGGCTGCAACCAAAACACACACCAAATGTTTCAGCTTAACACCAGATCAATAAAGTGAGTTCATATTCACAGGGCAGAGACTAACCATTATTTCCATTGTCGATTTATCTTTAAATGTATTATCTAATAAATGTAGCAGTTTCAACAGTATTAGGACTACTGCTGCGGGGGGGCAGGGGGTGATCTGAGGTATCAACAGTTAAGATTTGAAATATTACGACTTTCAACCAGAAACTTATGATAAAGAAAATTAATTTTTGTCCTGAAATGTTGACATTTTCCTCATAAATGTTCAACCTTTTTCTCTAAATCTTACTGCTTTTTTCCCCTTTATGTCCTCATAAAACTATGACTGTGTTCGTGTGTTTCTTTCAAATCTGTTCCCTAAATATTACGACATGATTCTCAAAAACTAAACCAGGCGACAGTTAGTCTGCGAGTCATCATATGACGAGCGGCGTGACTCACCCCGACATAGAAGCGTTCATCGCCAGAGCGGCAGGTGAGAAGCCTCCTGCGATGGGATACATCGCCTGTCCCTGCCTACAGACGCAGACGGACAAACAGACAAACAGTCAAACGCTACGTCTCCAACAGGCACACGTGTTTCCATTTACAGTGATTTTAACTCACAGCCATCCGAGGGGGTGCGGGAGCTGAGCCATGCCTCCGGGAGAGACCGGGTAGCAGGGCGTCCTCGACATTCCTGCTCACACAGATACATCATCAGCTGATAGTTTAACAACAGGAGCGTTACTGTTCAGGTGGATGTGGTAGTGTGAGATGTTTGAGTATAAAAGGAAGGATACATCTACACTGCTATGTTTTTTTTAAGCTGCGTTTTTAGACAAAAACGTCAACTCGCAAGTTTCAATTCTCCAGGAGCAGAACTAATCTGCGTCCATATTAACACGTCTATCATCACAAGTCACATGACCATGCTACACACTGGGCGTGTGCGTGCCGAGTGTAAACAGGAAACAGATTATCTGACTCAAAGTGTTCGGCTTTTTTCCCCTTTTAAAACTCTAAAATATGACTTTTTCCATGCAAAATATTCTGACTTTTTTATTTTTTTTTTTTAAATTCAACTTTTCTTTCTCAAATTACTCCAACTTTCTAAAAACTGTTCCACTTTTTCTCTACAAAATATTCAGCTTTTAAAAAATTTCAACTTTGTTTCTTTGTACGCCGGGGGATGCGGGCGTGAATGTAATGAAAGCGATGTGTAGCGCAGCGGGGTAGAAGATGTCTCTGGAGGTGAGGAGACTGACCTGCGTCCGGAGAGAAGCCCGGCGAGGCTCTCTGGGGGGAGAAGGCCTCGGGGCTGTAGGACAGCAGCGGGTGGAGGTGGGTCATGTGAGGGTGCTGCACCACCGGCACATTGTTAGACTGCAAACACACACACAAGTTTTTATTCTCTAACTTTTCATTTAGTAAACATGATATTACATAGTAACTGTTGGTTTTTCAGTAAATAAAAGACAGACAGACGGACAGACAGACAGACAGACACACACACTCTGGCCACCAGGTGTCAGGATTTCCCCTCTTTTAGTTTTAACTACAGTTTGAATGAGCAGCTGTAAGCCCCACCCCCCCAATTCTATACTAAAAAACATTTTGTTGGGAAATTAACATAAAATAGATATGTTATGTTGCATATTTTAAGAGCTATAAGGTGCTTTATAAATAAAGTAGTTGAGTGAAAGGCCTGTGACATACTGTCTTCACGTCCTTTTCTTTTTATGCTGATGCAGCAGGAAATCACAGTGTGGGATCATTCTTACATGACTCAAACTCATTCAGGAAACAAAGGCAGGCGTCCTTAATAGTATAGCTCAGAGATACTCAAAGTATGGTTGTTGTTTTTTTTAAATTTTGCAACACTATCAAGTTACAGTTGTAGATTAACTTTGAAAAGGAAGCAAATATATTCCAGGAAGTTTCTGTTTGATGGGAAATCACAACAGCGGCCGATAACATGGGTTCATTTCTTTTCAGGAGTCACGAGACGTTTTATCTCCCAGATCAGTGTGGAGTCTCGTCTGGAGGGCTCAAGCTTTCTGCAATTAGAAAGTAAGAAACTCTACCAAAACATGGCCGAGGGTCTGAGACCTGTACACCCTGATAAGCAGGTCACACTCGGAGCGTTGGGACCTACAGGCCTCTAATCTGCCATGTCTGCGTGACTGAGGTCAGCTGTGACACATCCCCGTGTTACACAGCGATATGGCAGGTCGGATCATGCTCTTTGTGTGTGCGCTGAGCTCACACACACACACACACACACACACACACACACACACACGGACACACACACGGACACACACACACGCTGAAGTGATAAGCTGCTGGAGACAGCAGCCAAACTATTATTAGCACATCGGAGAAGACAAAAGAAGCTGCAGACTCAAACAATGAAGTGTGTTCTCGTAACTTCTATGTTTCTTATTTCTTTTATTCATTCGGACATGGACACGTGTAACTCATTCGAGTGTTGCATATACGCGATATGAACCACTGAAATACAGAGGAAGACAGAAATATTTCCTGTACAACTGAAACAATTACTCAATTCACTGGGGAGTTGATCAACAGCAAATTAATTGGCAACTGTTTGAATATCAATTCAGTCTGTTATTTATTATGAAAGACAAAAATGTTTCTGGTTTCAGCTTCTATTTTAGAATTTGCAGGTTTCTGTTGTCTTGTGTGATCACTGCTATTAAACTAAATATCTTTGGGTTCAAGACATGTTGGGGGGGGCAAAGGCAAAAAGACTTTTTAGGTTTTAAAGGTTTTTGTGAACAACTAATCAGCAGATTGTCAGTCACTAATCCTACTGTGTGCTGCACTTTGTGTGTGTGTGTGTCTGTCTGCCTGTGCTTCTGTGTGTGTGTCTGTGTGTGTGCATCTGTGTGTGTGTGTGTGTGTGTGTCTGTGTGTGTGTGTCTGTGCAGCAGTGTGCGTGTCTGTGCAGCAGTGTGCGTGTCTGTGCAGCAGTGTGCGTGTCTGTGCAGCAGTGTGCGTGTCTGTGCAGCAGTGTGCGTGTCTGTGCAGCAGTGTGTGTGTCTGTGCAGCAGTGTGTGTGTCTGTACAGCAGTGTGTGTGTCTGTGCAGCAGTGTGTGTGTGTCTGTGCGTGCCTGTGCTTCTGTGTGTGTGCCTGTGCATCTGTGTGTGTCTGTGCAGCAGTGTGTGTGCCTGTGCTTCTGTGTGTCTGTATGTATCTGTGTGTGTCTGTGTGCTTCTGTGTGTGTGTGTCTCACCAGGTGTGTCGGAGTAGCAGAGTCTCTGATTGATGCTCGTCCCGGGACGTCGAGCAGAGGCCACTGGAACGGCAGGTACTGTGGACAGAGATGGGGGAAGTTCACACACTCACTTCAGAAACCAACATCACCTCTCATGCGTGTAAGAAACAATGAGAGCGAGGAGTACATCTTCACACACGACACCGGGTGCAGGCTTTGTGTGCAGGATGTTACTGCTGAGCCACATATCCGCACCTCTGATAACAGGTGAGATAACGCAGTTCAACGCTGGTCATCTCCCTCATGTTTACATTCTTTCTGCTGTTCAGACCCACAGACACACCTACACTCCCAAAACACACTTACGAGCAGGAACGCACGACTTACACAGAAGAAAAAGAAGATATGGAGAATAACTGCTGTGCGTAATAGGGTCGAGTGTAAAACCGGTTTCCTAAACGACCGTTATTTAGCGCTGCCCACTGATGCTCTGAAACAGATGTAGGCTACGTCACGCTAGTTAACACTACATTAGGCAGCAGGTAACGTCAGGTAACGTTAGCCTACCGTTCCAATAGCCGGACGTGCAACAGTCTGCAGCTCAAGACACAGAGGACACTAGCTGACCTTTGAGACACTGCCGGAGAAACAACACCCACGGGACGCAAAGGTGCGTTCAAGTGCACCTCGAAAAACTCAAGCTTAATGGTGAAATAAGTTATTATTACATAACTCTAAGGCTATATCTAACCCTTGACCACTAGATGTTCTTCAATGTCGCTCTGTTGTTGTTTTCCAAGTACCGGTTTTAGCACCCGTACTGAAAAAAACAACTCAAAACAACAAAAACTATACCTAATCTTAGTACTGATGGTCAAATGGAAATCATGAAGAACATGTTAAGTTTGGAGTGTGTTTGCTTGCTCAGAAAATGAGTGTGTGTGTGTGTGTGTGTGTGTGTGTGTGTGTGTGTGTGTGTGTGTGTGAGAGCATGAGCTCTGGGTCTTCAGTTAGACAAAGAACAGTCCAAAGAGTTTGCCTTGGCCCCACCCCCCAAACCACCGGGGTCACCAGCAGCAGTCTGAAACTGGGAGACCTCCCACCAAAAGACACAGGAAGAAAAGAGAGGCCTTTGGTGCTCATTCAACTGTGAGTGACATCAACAGACTCACAAATGTGACCTTTGACCCCAGAGAGAGGAGCGAATCCAACAGACGGCATACAAAACCTCCTCCTCCCTAACAAGTGACGTGTTAGTATCTTTTAGTACTCCAATCTTAACCTCATTACCAGGGTGATGATAAGAACCTGTTTTACCAGAATACCGTGAAGCAATCAGTGGAGGCTGCCTTTTAAAAGGGGTTACTAAGGGCAACTAACCCTTATTTCTTATGAGCGATCAATCTGTTGATTATTTTCTCGACTAATCCCATTTGTTTTGTCTAAAAAACAAAATGTAAATGACGAGTAATAGTTGACAACTGATTAATCTTTGCAGCTCTAATAAGTCTGGTGACAGTGATGTCATTGGGGCTATCTCAGCTTGGGCTCGGAGACAGATAGCCAGCAATACACACACACACACACACACACACACACACACACACACACACACACACACACACACACACTTAAGTTTGCATTATGGGAAATATAGTAGCTATGGACTAAAAGTTAAGTATATCTTGGCCTTTGCTATCAGATTTAATGGGAGCTTTTTTCATACTGAAGCCAATTAAAAACCTGGTTGAACGCACACATGGACCAGAAGTCTGCTTTTTCAGGAGAAATCACACTGCATATATCAGGTTTCTCTAACACCATGACCTCATATCTTCTCATACGCAACCAGGTTACTGCAGAAAGATACTGATACTGCCTAACGCGCTTGTATTGGTAACGGCGAGTCTCAGACCATCCAACACCGTGTAATTCAAAATCTACCTTTTCCCGCTATGACTGACCGTCAAACTAACAAGAGGAAGGTGATTCTCTGTATGTATTTGCTCATGTTTTCCAAAGGGTTTCACCTGAGTACAACAACGCAACGCCTCCATACAGGGTAAGTAGAAATGGTATCGGAGCATCAAGGATTGATGGATTTAAAGGATTTATTTCTAAGTTAAGGAACACAAACAAGGGTTTTGCTTTTGTGTTGTTTGCGCATACACACAAAACCATAGCTATGATTTCCTATAAATGAGGTTTATTGACCATAAATTCCAAAAATAACTGTAAAACTAAAGTTAATGAGTTAGTGTTACGCAGTGTTGAAAACGTCAAAAAAAGTGACAAACATTGAAAAAAAGCATCAAAAAAGGGACAAAAACTTAAGAAAAAAATTAAAAACATTGACAAAAAAGTGTTGATTTTCAATTTTGACAACACAAGGGTTAAATGTTTCGGTTACATACAGCGTACTCACAAAGACGCATTGTGTATCCTTGAGGCCTAACACATTTATTATCTTCCTTTTACAAACTTAATGGGACCAAGTCATAAAAACATGGATCCATAGCAGTCAAAACCTCCACAGGGTACCTTTAAGAACACATAAACTGCTAAACAGGGAAACAATAATCGTCCCCAGTCAGCACAATAAGGAACAAAGAGGCCATCATGTCGAATGGGAAACTACTACTAATTACATGTACTAATTACATCTTCCCTCATAATTACTCTTATCTGCAGCTCATCTTATTCTGCTTCAGACAACAATGCAAACACACATCTGCACACCTCCCCGCTATGCCGTTTAAAACCTCATGACTTATGCTTTTACCCGAGCCTGGACACACACACACAAGCACAGCAGTGTTCACATACAAGTACACACTAGAAAGAACAAACCCTGTTCTGTAGACACACACACACATCCCGTCCCCCACTCTGAGGCCTGAGGAAGCTCTGACTGTGAGCGCTAACTGGATCCAGCTGTTGGAAATACCAGCGAAATCAATGCACAGTGTCTCACACACACACACACACACACACACACACACACACACACACACACACACACACACACACACACACACACACACACACACACACACACACACACACACACACACACACACACACACACACACACACACACACACACACACACACACACACACACACACACACACACACACACACACACACACACACACACACACACACACACACACACACACACACACACACACACACACACACACACACACACACACACACACACACACACACAATCAGGGTCTATTACTGAGGGAAGCATAAAATCAGTGAGTGACTAGAGGGAAAGTTATTAGGCCTGCTGCTGTTTACGAAGCTCTGCGGAGCACAAACACAGAACCAACGTTCGAGACAAAGAAGCTGAGGATGAAACGAGCACAGATGAACAACACGAAGACGAGCTCAAAGCAGAGGAAAGGCCGACTTAGAATAGAACTGAAGCTTTCAGAGTCCAACAAATAAACCCAAGAGTTTGCCATGAATAAAACTATGAAGTAGAGTTGTGTATAGCTCCGACCTTAATCTCTTCCGATTCTAATCCCGCTTATCAATTAAAGACTCCTACTGAAAAATAAAATCCCCACCCCCTGCGGGATGTGGTTTTTGTGTTAGTGCAACGTCACGGTGATTCGGTCTGCAGAGAGGTTTTTGGGATGATTTTTATGTAAAGTGACACAAAGCCGGTGATTGCTGTCTGAAACCGATAATTACTTTCATTACTGATGTGGTCTAGTTTGACAGTGTTGATGTGAATGAAGGACACCTAATGCCCGACTTTGAATGTGAAGTTCATCAGTTCCTTTACGCAAAAATAATACTGTCTAAGCGTTCATATAGATATCCTGCTAACAGACAAACATGTGGATTGAGCTGAAAACTAGAGTCAAACACACTTTAAGCCTAAAGAAATACTTGATGGACTAACACTCAAATACTCTTATTTGGTCGATGTAATGGACAGATCCTGCGAAAGAGTCACTTTAAATCTCGTTGACCAGAGACGTGCTCACAAGTTTCCCAGAAATAAATCATTCATTCAATTTATTTTAAATAAATAAAAAAAAAATCACTAATGGACTAAAACGACCGATGGAGGGGGGCGGCCCAAGAGAGAATCCGTTATGATGGACAGTTTTAGTGTGTGTGTGTGAGCAGGTTGTTTTAGACAAGTCATCCTCTTGGTATTTTAAGACAATGTCGAGTAAACACAGGAATTCTGGGATTGTTCTGCCTGCTGAAAGAGACCAACTTTAAATACACACACACACACACACACACACACACACACACACACACACACACACACACGTTTGTCAACAGTCCGCTTTGTGAACATAAATCTTTTTAAACAGAGTGAGAATAAAGTGAGACGCCTGCCGCCTCTAGCCTGATCAACACACACCAGGTAGCCTATTAGTGCTCCTGCCTTTCACTGCTGCTCAGGTGTGACAGCTCTCTGTGTGTGTGTGTGTGTGTGTTTTAAAAAAATAAAAAAAGACTCAGCCAACATGAGCCAACTGGGTGTTGTAACTCTTTACACTTTGTTTAAGAGCAAAGTTTCAGCGGTCTGAAGCGGCCCATCTCAGCTCGACTCAAGCAGCTGTTCAAGTCGCCGGGGCTGCTTTTAGAACGTAACAGACAAGGAGGCAACAAGAACGTCGAGAACAGAGTCATCGATATGTGAATATATAAAATCACAAACAAGTACAAAAAAAAAAAGCAACAGAACTGTAGAAGAAAACTGTCAAAAGTGTTGGAAATGGCAACAACAACAACAACTTTCAAGAAAACTAAAACAAGCAACTCAGGAAGAAAAATGTCAACAAAACAACAAGCAACAGCAACAAAAGCCAGATAGGTGACGGTGTCGCTGTGACTCAGCTGGTCGAGTCTCCAGAGGCTGGTTTTCTATTTTATTTCTACGTTACAAACTGTCGGCTGGTTGAAATCTCAGCATGTTAAATGTGAACTCTTGCTTTATTACTCTAATTACACATTCAATTTAATTTTAACGTCACTTACACCGCAATATTGTTTCTTTCTTGTATCATGGCCGCACTTTAAAATACTTTTATTTGACGCCATTTTGCTTACTTTCAGTCTACTATATAAGTATTGTCTATTGTTTGTCTGTATTTCTTGTGTGTTTACTTGTTTGTGTGTTTGCTGCTGCTGTAATAAGAAAATTTCCCCGTTGTGGGATAAATAAAGTATAATCTAATCTAATGTTGTAGCTTCTTCTCTCCTCTGTGACGGTAACCTGAAGCTCTCCGAGTTAAATCGACACATTAGGGGACGTCATGTTGGGCTTTGGGTAAACACTGACCCACATTTTATAACTTTGTGCTGTTCTCGGCCCGTTTTGTCTTTTTGAATATGTCGTATTTGCAGTGTGGACATTTAACAGCCAAGAATGAAGCACATGGATGTCTCCATCTGAGCGTGTGCAGAGCCGAGGAGGAGGTGAGCGGCCGACTGGAAGCAGGTGGGGGGGTAGCAGACAGGTTGTCTACGTGCTGGCTCCTGCTTCCTGCAGTACATGAGTACAGTAAACAGCCATTATTATGGTTCAGGTAGCGTCCGACTCACGAGAGCGTGTTTACCTTGACTCGCCTTCAGGCTGGCAGACGCATCTCCGCCTCCAGTCTCTCAAAAACAGGCCTAACACTCACGCCGAGGAGGCTGACAAGTACACAAGGTCTCCATTGTGTGAAGAGAAAAGTGAGGGGAGGACGAGCGCAGAGGAGGAGAAGGAATAACTGTTGTCTCGAGACAACATGCAGTCTGAGCGCTAACAATCAGCCAGGCTACATCCACAGTAGAGCTGGGACGATGTGCTTTTGTACCGATTCCATTCTTTCACGAAACATGGCCACCGATTGCATTTGTGTTGCAATTTTCATTTAGTGCAATTTGGTAGAATTGAGTGTTACAAAAACAAAACAAACTTCTAGACAAAATATATTGTGAAAGATTTCTAAAAAGCAAATTGTTTTCTAAGAAGAATGCATCACAATTCAGTCAGTCTGACATTTATTTCATTTCATCTGTATCAATGTTGGTGTGTGTCTGTGTGTGCATGTGTGTGTGCGCTTGTGTCTCTGTGTGGGTGACTGTGTGTGTCTATTTGTGTTGGTGTGTGTCTCTGTGTGTGTGACTGTGTGTCTCTGTGTGGGTGACTGTGTGTGTTGGTGTGTGTCTGTGTGTGCATGTGTGTGTGCGCGCTTGTGTCTCTGTGTGGGTGACTGTGTGTGTCTATGTGTGTGACTGTGTGTGTATGTGCGCTTGTGTCTCTGTGTGGGTGACTGTGTGTCTCTGTGTGTGTGTCTGTGTGGGTGACTGTGTGTGTCTGTGTGTGCATGTGTGTGTGCGCTTGTGTCTCTGTGTGGGTGACTGTGTGTCTCTGTGTGTGTGTCTGTGTGGGTGACTGTGTGTGTGTGTCTGTGTGTGTCCAGTGAAGCCATGGGCAGTGTGTTAGGTATAATGAGATGTAACGACCCCCCTGTAGAGCCATGCATTAGGACCATTCAGACTCTGCTAATAACAACAATGGGCCGCTAACGGAGGGGGAGGGCGTTACAAAGCTGAGGAATGCAGGTGTTTGTGTGAGTGGGTTCGGCTGTGTGTTTAGCCTACATGTGCGTCTGGGCTAAATCCACACAGGACAGACTTTCAAAACAAACCAGAGAAGGAAAAGAATTCACAAACCTGTGTCACTGGGCAATCAGAGCGCTACAGACCTTAAAAACAAGTTCAGCCGCTAAATGTGAATATGTTCCAGCTTTTTCACTCCTATGTCAGAGTCAGACTTAATATCATTGAGTTGTTTTCTGACATTATGAATTAGTTGTTTGGTTTTTTAAAATCAGTAAAGGATGAAGGGAAATTGATCTTGGCCATAGTGTGCTACAATCTGTTGCATAAATACATAACATCATAAGATCAACGAGCAGCTCAAGACATAAAAGGATGACACATGACTGTGAGGACAACACCTTAAACTGTAATCATTAAAGGGCAAAAACTGCTGTTGTATTCTAAGATTTACTGATTTAAAATAGTCTGGGATTAATTTAATAGTTGAGAACTTGTTGCTTCATCTTTGCAGCTCTACCAAAAAGCCAAGCCTCAACATACTGGAACCAGCTCCCCGAGCATGTGCACGTGGAACTGTAGGACCCGATTGAATGACCTCCGTGGCTTCACACCAGCAGTCTGTTGGTATTGTGCATGTTTGATTCCACACAATAATCTGTTGTTTTAACTGCCCATAAAGACGACACAACCCAGACAGTGAAGCGCTCACACAGCCTCACCACAACCGTGTGCCCAACTGTCCTCTGCAATATTTTGCTTAACCCTCCTAACCCGAGAGACTCGCCCACGACCATAAAAAGCACCTCTGATTCATAGTTCAATCATTAACCATCCATAACACATAGAAACTCGCCGAAAATTGTGGCTAAAAACTAACGAGTTAGTGGTTACGGAGGTCTTTTCCGGGTCCTTCTAGCCTCTACAGGTGATTTTCTATCCAGCCTGGAACTTCTGCCTTTTTTGGGGTTCGTTGAGCATTAAATCCATACCTTTACATCCAAGATTTATCCACTTTTTGTCCATAATTCATCGCGTTTTCGCTCAATTCTGCCGCTAGCGCCGTCCGTCCTTTGTGTACGGAAGTCAAGGACTCCATATATGGGGTGCATGCCCATATATGGGAGACAACGTCACCCAAAATGTATGGAAGGCCAAAGGCTGTATGGAAGGCCAAACGGTTGTATGGAAGGCCAATAGGAGAACTGTTTTAGACACACAATTGCTTGTGTAGCATTGCTGTGGGTGTAATATCAATAAATATGACATTATTATGTTGATTATTGGCATAAGTAAATGTCATGAGGGCAAAAGCGCCTTGACTTTATTTGAAAAAATGCATGTATTTTGTCAACTGTATAAGTTATAATGATTATTTCTTCACAATGTGACTCCCAAGACATATGAGAAGTGTTTTAGAGAGTAAAATGGCTTAGGTTTTATTGATCTGTGTGTGATATCAATACATATCTGGAAGATTCATGTTCCGTTTTGTTTATTTATTTGTCTTTAAGGTCCTACAACCATTTTTAACATGCAGGTGAGCTCACTGCAGCCCAAATATTCTAATAACCCAGTTTGTCCTGAAAAAAATGATGTTCATATCTTGACTGTAGACACCAGGGTTGGTGTTTTACAAGCTTTTTTATAAAATAAATCCAGACGGACAATGAACTGTAAAAATGGCCTTAGGGCTCAGAGGGTTAAAATAAATTCCTTACTGCGCCAACGAGGCAATTTTCAGATTAGTGGCCATGAGTGTTACTGTATTAAACCATCGCCCAGTATCCGTCTAATCCCTGCTGAGCTTCCATAAAGCTTTAGATTTGGGGAAATTGGGCAACATGCTGTCAAACCCGCTGTGCAGCAGCCAGCTAGAGCAGCTAATCTACTGCACAGCAGCGGCCATGATGGGAGCTTCATTTCTGCTGCAGGCGGACAACTTCACCCCCCCCAGACTCTGTCCAGGCCTGTCGAACCCTAGCATCACAAACCACCTTATCATAACACAGGTGTACACACACACACACACACACACACACACACACACACACACACACACACACACACACACACACACAGAGAGAGACAGACACACACACACACACACCCTGTAGGGGTACTGAAGCGGGAAAGGTTCTCTAGGGTTTCTTTAAATTCTCAATTTGGTGATCCCATCCACTATTCTGTTATCACAGACCATAATGCTGTCATCAGCGAGCGACTGGCCCAAAAGACACTTGCCACCGGGCTAAACAACTTTTGGGCGGGGGCTGGGCCTGAAACTTATTCTGAAACTTTGTAGATGTTGGGTTGTTACTTTGGGCAGGTCATCATCAAAAAAGCAAATTAGTCATGATTTTGTCCATGTTGACATCAGTTGCTTCATGTACATTTATTAAAAACTTTGCTTTGTGTAACCCAGGTCTCATTTTACAGCTAGACGTTGTCTACACTCTGGGACATGCTGATTCCAGACAGACAGCATTGTTGAGGCAGTTTGGGCCACAGACAGCTTTTACACTGCGGCCATCTTTCCGCTATGAACGTGCACGTACTGTTTGTGTTACAAACGCAGTCGGTCGGTGGGTCAGTGAAGGCAGTCGCAGCGGTAGCCGTCATGGCAGGTAACCAACTCGTATGACAGAGTGCACGGACCGAAGCTCTGTGACTAGCAAACAATTTCTCACCGCTGCTGCCGTATAGCGAGTATCTTGCTTGAACATACGCTGCAGAAGCAAGCACCCGGCTCCCTCAACTTGAGGCACCAGCGGCCTCCCGTCTCCACCCTTTTCCCCTTAATCATGCCCAGCGCCATTTGTTTTTAACTCCTTTCTCCACTAAAGATGTATGTACATACACCAGGTTTGATAAACTTTGCCTCGGAGACGGTCTCCGGGAGACCACACCGCACTCTCGCTTTTTGGCAGAGACCCGCCCTACTTTGCATCTGATTGGCTAGAACTTGTTTAATTGGTAGGTGAAAGGATCCCATATTTAATTTATTTATCTTTCTAAAATAGTCACACACTTCTGGTGTGACTATTTTTGGCACGAGGCTGAGTACTTTAAGCCCCGCGACAGTTACAGCTGCGTTCCTCTCATGTGATTGGTAGGTAAAATCAAATGACTCGAAAATATTAAACCACATGCAAGTCCCCAAATATTTTTTTCTTTCTTTTTCTTTAAAGCATACCGTGCTGGAGATGCCGGTATACTTTAAGCCCTGCGGATGTCACACCAGGTGCAAAATAACTGAACAGGTCTTTCTCCCAAAACAAATATCAAACCAAACAAACTTTCTATGGACAGGGAACGGTTGGCACTTGTTGACTTACCGTCCTGGCACTTGGTGGGAGAGCTCCGTTGGCGAGGTAGGGGCTGCACAGGTTCCCCAGGTCTGGGATCATGAAGAAGGGATAGCCAACATAGGGGGAGTGTTGGAAGAGACCCGCGTCTTGCTGTCTCCGCAGGGCTGAGGAACAAGTTCAACGTCACAGTGAGCAACACTTAAACAAAGGGCCACAAAGATCAGCTCGCCCATCATGGGGTTTCATTATAATTTAACAGGTTGTGTGGCTCATTCGATGACTCCATAGGCATGCTAAGTAGCCTGACACATTGTTAGCCTAATGTGATGGCTTTGCTTTGTTGCTGGCTAACGTGAGATAGCTGAGGGTCATTATTTGGCTATTGCTCACCTGGTGTGTTGGGCTGGGTAGCATTTCAATTAGCATGCTTTAAGCAGTTAGATAGATAGACATTGTAAACAAAAGTGAACACAGCCTGATACAGAGGGTGTGGGTGCAGGTAAAAGAGGGGGCTGGTTCTTTTGGCGCCTTCCCTGTGCAGAGGCCCAAACTCAACCAAACACCAGATATTTTACCAAGAATGTACCCATTTAGATTGAGAAACTCTTTTACAAATGAGTCCTGGTTGAGACAAAGTTTCAACTAAAAGAACAGACATTAAACAAAACAACAGATTACACCAAACAATGTACATGAGTGATCAACTAGTCCTTAATCCGGTTTTATAATCTTGCATGCTAATAGAATGATCTAGTTTAAAGGAGACTCTGCAGCTCACACCAAGATGAGGGAGCAAAAACATTAAGCAGAAGTTTTTTTAACAGAATAGCAGGGCTGGCTTGTGTGTGTGTGTGTTGTAGAGCAAATGAGAGATTGACAATGGTTAGCTTCGGGGCGAGTATCGGCTCTACAGGCATAGTGGAAGAAAGTGTCTCCACTTACATACGCATGTAGCCACGACAATAACTTCATATCCACCTCAGTGGCATGAACTATATGTGCAATAATACACCCTGTGCAATACAGTTTCCATACTTTTAAAATGCTTGTTATTAGATTTACTGACTGGGATGGCTGTGCACAAGTGTATGTTAAGAGAAATTGTGGATTTATTATTTATTTCATATTTTAGGTACAACACAGTAAATCTCCCTGTACACAAGCTTGTGCATTGACAATGAAGTCTATCCTAACTCAGCGGCCAGGCTGAAAGCATGAAGCATGAACGTGTTTTTACTCTCGCACACAAACTCAGTTTCATCCCTCTATTTTGCAAGATAGGTCAAGATACACGTTTGTCATACCAGAAGGGTTGCTAACAAACAGCTGCTGGTTAGACTAGTGGAACCAGTTACACAGTCATGGTGGCTGGACAACTGTGCGGGTCATGGCTTCCACTTGAAGTTGCTTTTCAAGCAGATAGCATGACGAGGTAACACGGAGCCATGTTGCAGAGTGTCTGATCTTTGCTTAGGTAAGGATAATAGAGCTTCTTCTCTCCTCTGTGACAGTAAACTGAATATGAAGGACGTCATCTTGGGCTTTGGGGAAACACCGATCCACATTTTTTCTTACAATGTTCTGACCTTTTTATAAACCAAACAACTAATCCATTCAGGAAATAATCCAGATTAAATCGACTTTGAAAATAATTGTTAGTTGCAGCCCTACACTCAACGGGCACGTTAGGTTAACTTGCATAGTGAAGACTGTGAGACAGTAGCATTAGGAGCATTCCCAACACATGCAAAAGTGTGTTAATTACCTTCCTGAAACAGATAATTCTGTCTGGCCCGGCTCTCCGCATCTGGATTGGTCCTGGGGCGCCTGTCTGCCTGCACACAGACACACACAGAGAAACGTCAACAAAGATAGGGAGAGCATTGTGGATGCTGTGGAAAAGCACACAAACAATCTCCACTGGGGATCTAATTAAAAGTTTATATCTGGTCCAGTGCATTTCCTCGCTTTATTGTGCGCGTGTTTGGCGAAGGGTTCAGGCTTTCCTTCCCGGAGAAAATGTGACTATTCTCAATATAAAAAATGAAATTTCCCCAAACATTTAGCGTCTTTGTGGGTTTTAGTGTCTTTGTAGTCGTTTCATGCCTCCCTTTTGGTCATTTACGTTTTCTTTGGGGATGTTTTGAGTCTCTGTGGTCATCTGGCGTCTCTTTGTAGTCCGTTTGTGTCCCTTTGTGGTAGTTTTCTGTCTCGTTTTCACATTATTTAGGACCGCTGTAATCACCATATATGTGTCTAAAACGTTGGAAAAGCTAGAGCAGATAAAAAAAATACATAACTCTCAAAAAGCTTAAAGACAAAACTTGCTAAAGAAGTCCAACTACAAGCATTAGATCTGAGAAAAGTCTGTTAGTTACATCTATTAGGCCTAGCTGTTGCCCAAAACGGCTTTGGATGCTGCACCTAAACCTCATAATCTTCAAGCTTGTTGAGTGTTATTTATTCATTATCTACTCTGGCTTTTCCTATGTTTAGGACAGATACGCAGGGTTTAAAATAAACCTTTGTCCACCGGCCCTTAATAGATAGTGCTAATGGGGCTAATTCTGGACCCTGGAGATACAGTATATGGTAATAATAGTTCAAAATGATGTGGAAAGAGACCCCAAAGACAACAAAAAGAGACAACACGACTACAAAGAGACACAAAAATCCACAAAGACACCCACCATTTATGGGGAAATGTCTTTTTCAATATTGAAAAACTTCCCATTTTCTTGATGAAGGACCTCGAAACTCCCCCCGACAGATACGTGCACCAAGTCTTCCACAAAGCTAGAAAAACAATGCTGGGGACTTAATTAAAAGTTGATAAGTGGTCCAACTCACCTCCGAGTCTGAGCTGGACTCGGACTCGTTGACCAGAGAGGACTTAACGTCGTCCAGGTCCCGTTCAGAGGACACATTCCTCTTTTCCTCTTGTTCCCCTTCGTCTTTAAACGCAATAAGTTCATCATTTGCTCCCAAGTCGTCTCCGTCTGCCCCGTTTAGCTGCGGCATGTTGGACGTTAGCTAGCTGCTAACATTAAAAGAGGTTGAGTTAGACCCGAGTTAGACCCGAGTTACAGTTGGTTTAAAAACAACAACAACCTACACGACTGAAAAACATTTAAGGAAACATCCCGCGTACGTTAAATGCGTGCAACACGCACCACGCACGGCGTTTACTGATTATTCTGCCCGTTGAGGGTTGATGCTAGAAGGGATACAGCTACGGCGACGAGTTACGTTTACGTACAAAAAGAATAGTTAAGTTTCGATGGGGGGGGGTCGTTTTGATTAAAACACTCCGAATGGACAAACACACGTTTTCTGTGTGAATGTATTAAAATGATATTATCAAATAAAAAGTATATTTTGCGTAATTTTGCGTAACTTCCGGCCGTAGCTGTATCCACTCTAGCCACAACCAAAAACTAGCTTACAAGCTAACCTAGCTAGCTAGCGTTAGCTACCTGCGGCGTTCACTGACGCGTCCGTTTCTGGCGTCGAATTCCTGAGGTGTACAAGAAGTCCT
>JABXJD010000143.1:1160000-1167500 GCA_013375575.1 Percina caprodes | reverse complement strand
ACGCCCAGCGGCCTACCCCCAGCAGCCTACCCCCAGCAGCCTACGCCCAGCAGCCTACCCCCAGCAGCCTACGCCCAGCAGCCTACGCCCAGCAGCCTACCCCCAGCAGCCTACGCCCAGCAGCCTACGCCCAGCGGCCTACCCCCAGCAGCCTACCCCCAGCGGCCTACGCCCAGCGGCCTACCCCCAGCAGCCTACGCCCAGCAGCCTACCCCCAGCGGCCTACCCCCAGCGGCCTACCCCCAGCGGCCTACCCCCAGCAGCCTACCCCCAGCGGCCTACGCCCAGCGGCCTACCCCCAGCAGCCTACCCCCAGCGGCCTACGCCCAGCGGCCTATGCCCAGCAGCCTACCCCCAGCGGCCTATGCCCAGCGGCCTACCCCCAGCGGCCTACCCCCAGCGGCCTACCCCCAGCGGCCTACGCCCAGCGGCCTATGCCCAGCGGCCTACCCCCAGCGGCCTATGCCCAGCGGCCTACCCCCAGCGGCCTACCCCCAGCAGCCTACCCCCAGCAGCCTACGCCCAGCGGCCTACCCCCAGCAGCCTACCCCCAGCGGCCTACGCCCAGCGGCCTACCCCCAGCGGCCTACGCCCAGCGGCCTACCCCAGCGGCCTACCCCCAGCGGCCTACCCCCAGCGGCCTACGCCCAGCAGCCTACGCCCGGCCTACCCCCAGCAGCCTACCCCAGCGGCCTACCCCCAGCGGCCTACGCCCAGCGGCCTACGCCCAGCGGCCTACCCCAGCGGCCTACCCCCAGCAGCCTACCCCAGCGGCCTACCCCCAGCAGCCTACCCCCAGCGGCCTACGCCCAGCGGCCTACCCCCAGCGGCCTACGCCCAGCGATCCGGTTTCATTTCCACCCGTACGGACAGGAAACGGCCTGAAGGCTGCGAGTGTTCACACGAGTTACTCCGGAGTTCAGCTGCCAGGCTGGAAGAAATCGGGCCTCCTGAACCCTGTCAGGCTGAGAGATATGACCGGTCTGCCATGACACACACACACACACACACGCACGCATGCACGCACGCACGGCACACACACACACACACACACACACACACACACACACACACACACACACACACACACACACACACACAAACTGTGGCTAGACACTGGGACAGCTATTGTAAGCAACCACAGCCACACACACACACAAATACACTCAGAGACAGTCTCTCTCTCACACGCACACACACACACACACACACACCCAGCAGCAGCTGTGTATATCAGCAGGAGGGGATTACAGAGAGGGTTCAGTGTTCTGGCTCAGGGCCAGACTGTAAAGATCCTCTCCCTCCCGAAGCTATGCAGGATTTGGGGGTAATGGGAAGAGGCGTGTCACTGCCGGAGACGGTACACAAAAATAAAAAATAAAAAGCTTTCAGGTCTGAAAAGTGAAGCCAATTTAGAACTGCAGTCTCTCTAATGTCCAGCAGGGGGCGCCTCCACCGTCGGTTTCTATAGAAGTCTATGAGAAAATGAGTCTACTTCTCTCTTGATTTATTACAAGAGTCAACATTTTCACAAAGACTTTATGTTCTCAATAGAGAGGCGCAGTCCCTCCCCTTCCGGAGGACCACCATGGAAACTGATTTTGGACTAAATATGCCCGGTAGTGACAAGGGAGTAACTTTGGGTTCAACACTGAGATCTCCACTATTGGGCAAACCTGAAACACTTCATTTCTTGCATTCTGATGGTTTGTGCCTTTTCTGCAAAATGTCTATATTTATGTAAAGGATATTATTATTAGATTTGGGTGAGGGGGGGGGGGGTAAAGAGCAGTGGAATAAACTCCTCTCCTCGGATTCTTCCCGTCCGGGGTCTGTCAGTCTTCGGGGGTGTTTCCTGGGAGGGTTAAAGCCGAGCAACAGGTCAGTCCTTCCTGCCAAACTCCTGCAGCGTTGCCCCCTCTTAATGCCTCCCCCTGATCACCTGATGGGCTGCAGGTGTGACCAGTGCCATGTGCCAAGTGGCTGCACCCCCCGCCCCAATCTGAACCTGTGGAACCCCCCTCAATCCCCTGGTTTGTTATAGTGTGTGTGTGTGTGTGTGTGTGTGTTTCTGTGTGTATATGTGCGTGTGACTGTGTGTGTCTGTGTCTGTGTCAGTGTATATCTGTGTGTGTGTGTGTGTGTGTGTGTGGTTTGAGAGCCGGTCTGTGGGGAGGAAATCCCTCTTTTGTTTCCGAGGAAGTGTGTTTTCTTTGTGGCGTTAATGGAGGAAGGTCAGAGTCGGACCAGCAGAGGTGGGTAGAGGAGCCAAAAACTGTACTCAAGTACGAGTACTGTTACTTCAAAATAATATGACTCGAGTAAAAGTACTTAAGAATAGTATGACTCGAGTAAAAGTACAAAGTAGACATCCAAATAATTACTAAGTAACATAGTTCTCGGTGAAAAAACTACTCAAGTACTGAGTAACTGTTGAGTAACGTCTGATTTGTTGTTTAACACCAATATCAACCAGACATGATGAAGCTGCTGTTACTGTTACTATGGTAACCATGCTTTCACTATGAGGTGAGGTCTGTGTTGCCATGCCGACGGTTAATTCTGACATTTTTGTTTTGCTACGACTTGAAAGCTATCCATAGACAGTTAAAGCAATGGACCAACAGGTCCCGTTGTTTCCACGGAGACCAGTGAATGGGGGGGGTACAGGAGCCAAAACATGTACTCAAGTACAAGTACTTCAGAATAATACGACTCAAGTAAAAGTACTCTTACTTCAGAATAATACGACTCAAGCAAAAGTACTCTTACTTCAGAATAATACGACTCAAGCAAAAGTACTCTTACTTCAGAATAATACGACTCAAGTAAAAGTACTGTTACTTCAGATAATATGTCTCAAGTAAAAGTACTGCTACTTCAGAGTAATATGTCTCAAGTAAAAGTACTGTTACTTCAGAATAATATGACTCAGGTAAAAGTACTGTTACTTCAGATAATATGTCTCAAGTAAAAGTACTGTTACTTCAGAATAATATGACTCAGGTAAAAGTACTGTTACTTCAGATAATATGTCTGAAGTAAAAGTACTGCTACTTCAGAGTAATATGTCTCAAGTAAAAGTACTGCTACTTCAGAGTAATATGTCTCAAGTAAAAGTACAAAATACTCATTGTACTTTGTACTCATCAAATAATATCATTGTTTTACGCCCATAAGTCTGCATGAGGAGCCCCCGCGGTGTCTCCTGCAGGAGGAGCCCCTGCGGTGTCTCCTGCAGGAGGAGCCCACGCGGTGTCTCCTGCAGGAGGAGCCCACGCGGTGTCTCCTGCAGGAGGAGCCCCCACGGTGTCTCCTGCAGGAGGAGCCCCCGCGGTGTCTCCTGCAGGAGGAGCCCCCACGGTGTCTCCTGCAGGAGGAGCCCCCGCGGTGTCTCCTGCAGGAGGAGCCCCCGCGGTGTCTCCTGCAGGAGGAGCCCCCGCGGTGTCCCCACAGCGCGTTGAGCAGCTGTCTTCCTCTAACGATGACCTCACGCCTCAAACGTTTCACTCAACAACTCAACAACAACTCCTCTGGAGTCAGGGAGGTGGGGGGGACAGACAGAAGGGTCCCCCCCCCCCTGCACTACACCCTGACAGCCCTGGAGAGCAGTCCCAGTGACAGGCTGCTCCACCCCCGCAGTGTGAAGGAGAGACTGCACAACGAACACTATCCTATATATCCATATCCATTTGGGAAATCTACTAATTCATGTGTAATTTATTGTTTATCCTTTACGTTTCCTTTATTAATCCCATAAAGGGAAATTACAATTTACACTCTGTTATTATTACACATTACACACAGGCCTGAACTACACACACATGCTCAGTACCTACATGCAGTGCTAATCGAGAGATGTCAGAGTGGGGGGGGGGGGCTGCCCATGGAAAGGCGCCCCGAGCAGTTGGGGGTTCGGTGCCTTGCTCAAGAGGTGCACCTCTCCAGCTTTGGCCAGCCACCACCATACTTTGGTCGTTACGGGGACTTGAATCGACCAACTACTACTGCTACTGCCCCCCCCCCCTGTATTATACAGTTTGCTGTATCTTGTGCACTTATCTGTCTTTGCTGTTGCAAACCGCATTTTCCCCAGTGTGGGACAAATAACGGTTTTCTTATCTTTTCTTTTCTTTTCTTTTCTTACGTGTTTCCTTCCACTGGACTCCCTTAACATCAACTCAGTGACACAGACAGACAGACAGACAGACAGACAGACAGACAGGAGACAGACAGACAGGCATGGAGACAGATAGACAGGGAGACAGACAGGGAGACAGACAGACAGGGACACAGGGAGACAGACAGACAGACAGACAGACAGAGAGACAGACAGACAGGGAGACAGACAGACAGACAGACAGACAGGGAGACAGACAGACAGACAGGGAGACAGACAGACAGACAGACAGACAGACAGACAGGGAGACAGACAGACAGACAGGGAGACAGACAGACAGACAGGGAGACAGACAGACAGACAGACAGGGAGACAGACAGACAGACAGACAGACAGACAGACAGACAGGGAGACAGGGAGACAGACAGACAGACAGGGAGACAGACAGACAGACAGACAGGGAGACAGGGAGACAGACAGACAGACAGGGAGACAGACAGACAGACAGACAGACAGACAGGGAGACAGGGAGACAGACAGAGAACCTCAGAAACAAGATGTTTCCTGGTTGTGGGGGGAGAGTGTGTAACGAGGTGTAACAAGGTGTCACTGGGGGGGGGGGGCTGTTAAAGAGTCTCATTTCCTCTCTGTTTCTGGGCTGTAATGAGCTTTATAAACATGTACTAATACACACACACACACACACACACACACACACACACACACACACACACACACACTGAATACTTGTCTGGTTTCATCTAGAGGATGACACGGGAGTGGATTTTCACTCCTGTCCCGTCCCACTCCCATAGAAAGAAATCTTGTCCCGTCCCACTCCCAGACCAAAGTTTAAAAACTAATCCCATCCCATCCCGCTCCTGTTAAATTGAGTCCCACTCCCATCCCGCTCCTGTTTAAACTGACTCACGCTCCTGTACCGCTCCCATTTATTTTTTTCTTCAATTAGTGTTTAGTTAATACATGGAATTTGATTTATTCTGCTCAACGAAGCGATGCTTGGCTGATTCTTTCCCGAATTTGCCTTGCAAGTGTGCCTCTTCAGACCGCTCGTCCCTCGTCACTTGACTAAGACTAAGCATGTCTTACAAGCAGCGTACATCGTGCTATCACCGTCACATTCTACTCTCATAAACTTAATTAATATTTCAGACTTTCCGACCAGTTCTGTGAACTTAATAGACTCGTCATTACATCTGACTTTGCGCTGTAAATCATTTTTTGCCACATCGACTCCTCCGCGGCTGTTAGCTCCCTCCATTACTGCTCTTTGAATTACGGCGGTAAGCCGTGACAAAAAGCACTGATGGCTTCTGGGACGGCTGGGTTGTGTAGTTATTTTTTAATTGCATTACATTGTAGGTGTATTAAAAGGAAACTACAAAATGGTGCATTTACTTTTTTTTGCATTTAGGTGCATTTAGATTTTTTTGTCGTCTTTGCTATTGGTTGATTCCCGCTCCCGTCTGCTCCCGTTAACCATTTATCCCGTACCGTCCAAATCCCGTGATTAATAGTAAATATGACTCCCATCCTGCAGGAATCCCACGGGAATCCCGTGACCCATGGGAATTCCCAAAAAATGTCAGCCTCTAGTTTCATCATCGTTGTACTCTGAGTTTCTGACGGCTGCTCGTTTCGTTCTGTTTCAGCAGATCAGTGATCAGCACGGAGGAAATCTCTTAGAGTAAAGGGCCGAAGATACGTAAGGAATGTTACATCTATACATCTATACATTTATACATCTATACATTTATACATTTATACATCTATACATTTATACATCTATACATCTATACATTTAAACATTTATACATCTATACATTTATACATCTATACATCCATACATTTAAACATTTATACATCTATACATTTATACATTTATACATCTATACATTTATACATCTATACATTTATACATCTATACATCTATACATTTATACATTTATACATCTATACATTTATACACCTGTACATCTATACATTTATACATCTATACATTTATACATTTATACATCTATACATTTATACACCTGTACATCTATACATTTATACATCTATACATCTATACATTTATATATTTATACATCTATACATTTATACACCTGTACATCTATACATTTATACATTTATATATTTATACATCTATACATTTATACACCTGTACATTTATACATGTATACATCTATACATTTATACATCTATACATTTATACATCTATACATCTATACATTTATACATCAATACATTTATACATCTATACATCTATTAATCTATACATTTATACATCTATACATCTATACATTTATACATCTATAGGTCTATACATTTATACATTTATACGTCTATACATCTATTCATCTATACATCTATTCATCTATACATCTATACATTTATACATCTATACATTTATACATCTATACATCTATACATTTATAGATTAATAGATCTATACATCTATACATCTATACATTAATTCATCTATTCATCTATACATTTATACATCTATACATTTATACATCTATAAATTTATATATGTATACATCTATACATTTATACACCTGTACATTTATACATCTATACATTTATACATCAATACATTTATACATCTATACATCTATTCATCTATACATTTATACATCTATACATCTATTCATCTATACATTTATACATTTATACATCCATACATTTATACATCTATACATTTATAGATTAATAGATCTATACATCTCTACATCTATACATTTATTCATCTATACATTTATTCATCTATACATTTATACATCTATACATTTATACATCTATCCATCTATACATTTATACATCTATACATTTATACATTTATACATCTATACATTTATACATCTATACATTTATATATTTATACATCTATACATTTATACACCTATACATCTATACATCTATTCATCTATGCATTTATAGATTAATACATCTGTACATTTATACATTTATTCATCTATACATCTATACATCTATTCATCTATACATTTATACATTTATACATTTATACATTTATACATTTATAGCGTAGACTAACTTTTTGTCACTTTTTCATGTTTGGTTCCTAAAACAAAGAGCTTTAAAGCCTAGTTACTTTAGTTACTAGTTACTTTAGTTACTAGTTATTTTAGGTACTTTAGTTACTTTTGTTACTAGTTACTAGTTACTTTAGTTACTAGTTATTTTAGTTACTTTAGTTACTAGTTACTTTAGTTACTAGTTACTTTAGTTACTTTAGTTACTTTAGTTACTTTAGTTACTAGTTACTTTACACATTCAAAACATATATATATATATATATATATATATATATATGTGTGTGTGTTTTATTATAAATA
>JABXJD010000143.1:1152500-1155000 GCA_013375575.1 Percina caprodes | reverse complement strand
CGGAGAGGATGACGTAGAACCGGAGGCCATCTTGGAGAAAGTGGCCAAAGCGTCCGGAGCCAGCTTTAACTTCCACAAACAGACAGAAACACCATACAGAGACGCTCCCAGAGGACCTGTGGTGAGAAAACACATTATTATAATATAATATTTACGTTTCCTTGATGAAGGTAAAAGACGTTGTTGAGGAAGTTCGTATTAACGTGACTACAGCACTAGACACGCTATGGACGTAGACAGTTAAAGAAATGGACCAACAGTTTCTCAACGTTAATAAGTTAGTGGTACGTAGTGTTGAAAACGTCAAAAAAATGACAAACATTGAAAAAAAGCATCAAAAGTGTTAAAAAAAAAAAAAAAAACGTATGAATTTTATTTTTAAAGTGTCAACAAAAGTGTTTCAGGGAAGTCGAGGGTTAAATGTAATTTTCCCATTACAGTGTGTGTGTTTAGTGTAACTGAACTTCTCTGGTTACAGGGATCCGTGTATCGGAAGACCAACGCCGTGGAGGAGATCCAACAGACCCAAAAGGACGACTTCTGGGTCCAAACTCAGGTTTCTGTTCAGATTCATCAGAGCATCTGAGGGTGTGGTGCATGTGATTTATAAGTAACCCGACTGTGTGTTCAGAGGGATGAGGACGTGCGTCTGCGGGAGGACAACGAGCGAGCCGAGCTGGAGAGAGAGAGGCTGGAGAACGAGAGGAGGGAGACGGACGAGAAGCAGGCGAAGGAACGAGAACGGAGAACCAAAGAGAGAGCTCAGCAGATCGAGAAGGAGAAGTGAGTGTCTTCCATTAGGGGCCGGTGTCTTTACATTAGGGGCTGTTGTCTTTCTATTAGGGGCCGGTGTCTTTCCATTAGGGGCGGTGTCTTTACATTAGGGGCTGGTGGCTTTTCATTAGGGGCAGGTGGCTTTCCATTAGGGGCCGGTGTCTTTACATTAGAGGCAGTTGTCTTTACATTAGGGGCAGGTGGCTTTTCATTAGGGGCGGTGTCTTTCCATTTGGGGCCGGTGTCTTTCTATTAGGGGCCGGTGTCTTTCCATCAGGGGCCGGTGTCTTTCCATTAAGGGCCACTGGCTTTTCATTAGGGGCTGGTGTCTTTGCATTAGAGGCAGTTGTCTTTACATTAGGGGCTGTTGGCTTTTCATTAGGGGCAGTTGTCTTTCCATTAGGGGCAGGTGGCTTTCCATTAGGGGCAGGTGGCTTTCCATTAGGGGCAGGTGGCTTTTCATTAGGGGCAGGTGGCTTTCCATTAGGGGCAGGTGGCTTTTCATTAGGGGCTGGTGTCTTTACATTAGGGGCAGTTGTCTTTCCATTAGGGGCAGGTGTCTTTTCATTAGGGGCCAGTGTCTTTACATTAGGGGCCATTGTCTTTACATTAGGGGCCGTTGTCTTTACATTAGGGGCCAGTGTCTTTACATTAAGGGCCAGTGTCTTTACATTAGGGGCCGGCGTATTTACATTAGGGGCCGTTGTCTTTACATTAGGGACAGGTGTCTTTTTATTAGGGGCCAGTGTCTTTACATTAGGGGCCGTTGTCTTTACATTATGGGCCAGTGTCTTTACATTAGGGGCCGGTGGCTTTACATTTGGAACTGGTGGCTCTACATTTGGGGCCAGTGGCTTTTCATTAGGGGCCAGTGGCTTTTCATTAGAGGCCGGTGGCTTTACATTAGGGGCTGGTGTCTTTCAATCAGGGACCGCCTCCCCCCCCCCCCACAACATGCAGAAACAAAGATTGACAGATTGACAGCCGTTGATTAGTGCTTCCTGTGTTTGTAAGGATTCTTCAGAAGCAGAGAGACGAAGAGGAACGAGAGCGAGAGCAGCAGCGGCAGGTGACTCAACAACGTCAAACACACACGACACATAAACGACCTATGTGACCGTTTTATTTCCTGCTTTTAAACGGGACCCAAACAGCATCATGTGACCACTGATTGTAACATTAGTGGACAGAGCATGTGTGACGTCACCCATTGGTTGTGGAGATCTGGTATGAGTCGGTTTTAGATGAGAGGGAGGAGTGGGGGAGGAGTCCTTCCACTTATACACTTTCACTGGCAATCACATCATAGCCCCCTTTATGTTATGTTTTTGTGTTTTAGAAGCAGCAGGAAACAGGAAACAGGAAGTCGGGCATCAGCTCTGCTGCGTCTGTGCAGAAAGCCAATGTGAGTCGACTGATTTACAGACCGTTGTCTTTTTAAAATGTCTCCTGCGTGTCCCGTTACTTCGTGGAGGAAATCATCTCTTCTTCTGTGGTTCACAGGAGGCCAAATCGCTGATTTCCCAGAGGTCCTTTAACCCCAGAGACGTATTCAAGCAGAGGGAGCAGAGCTTTGAGTCCAACGACAGGCCGTCCTACGACAGGCCGTCCTACAACAAGCCGTCCAATGACAACCCGTCCAACGACAGGCCGTCCAATGACAGGCCGTCCAATGACAGGCCGTCCTACAACATCCCGTCCAATGACAGGCCGTCCAATGACAGGC
>JABXJD010000143.1:937500-1147500 GCA_013375575.1 Percina caprodes | reverse complement strand
TGGGATGGATCCCTACAGAGATAGACCTTTTAGTTAAAGAGTAAGATCCTTTTAGTTTAACATAAAACAGAAATCACCATCACCAAACCCACCAGACTCCATGTAAATAATCACTACTTTTATACTATACTATACAGTATTTTTACTTTTACAGTAAATTATTGTAAAACACACTTCATTCAAAGTGGACAGAAACTAAATAAAACTACCAAAAGCCGTCTTGGTTCATCTTTCCACTGTTCCAACAATCACCACTCTGGTCTGGTTGGAATAAACTCTTAATTCACCCATTTACATGTAGAGATATGCTGCTCTATACACGCTAAAAGTAGTGATTATTAACATGGAGTCTGGTGGAGATATGCTGCTCTATACACGCTAAAAGTAGTGATTATTTATATGGAGTCTGGTGGAGATATGCTGCTCTATACACGCTAAAAGTAGTGATTATTTACATGGAGTCTGGTGGAGATATGCTGCTCTATACACGCTAAAAGTAGTGATTATTTACATGGAGTCTGGTGGAGATATGCTGCTCTATACACACTAAAAGTAGTGATTATTTACATGGAGTCTGGTGGAGATATGCTGCTCTATACACGCTAAAAGTAGTGATTATTTACATGGAGTCTGGTGGAGATATGCTGCTCTATACACGCTAAAAGTAGTGATTATTTACATGGAGTCTGGTGGAGATATGCTGCTCTATACACGCTAAAAGTAGTGATTATTTACATGGAGTCTGGTGGAGATATGCTGCTCTATACACGCTAAAAGTAGTGATTATTTACATGGAGTCTGGTGGAGATATGCTGCTCTATACACGCTAAAAGTAGTGATTATTTACATGGAGTCTGGTGGAGATATGCTGCTCTATACACGCTAAAAGTAGTGATTATTTACATGGAGTCTGGTGGAGATATGCTGCTCTATACACGCTAAAAGTAGCGATTATTTACATGGAGTCTGGTGGAGATATGCTGCTCTATACACGCTAAAAGTAGTGATTATTTACATGGAGTCTGGAGATATGCTGCTCTATACACGCTAAAAGTAGTGATTATTTACATGGAGTCTGGTGGAGATATGCTGCTCTATACACACTAAAAGTAGTGATTATTTACATGGAGTCTGGTGGAGATATGCTGCTCTATACACGCTAAAAGTAGTGATTATTTACATGGAGTCTGGTGGAGATATGCTGCTCTATACACGCTAAAAGTAGTGATTATTTACATGGAGTCTGGTGGGTTTGGTGATGGTGATTTCTGTTTCATGTTAAACTAAAAGGATCTTCCTCTTTAACTAAAAGGTCTATCTCTGTAGGGATCCATCCCATAATGTTGTCAGTCACTTAGAATAATAATCTGAGTCTGTCAGCGGCAAAAACACAACTTTTAGTGGACGGGAACTGACGGGGGACATTAGCCCGTTAACGTTGCATTGCAGGTTGTTGTTCCTCTCAGTCACTTAGATAAGATACAAAAAAACATGGGTAACTAGGGTCCAGGCCTATCATGTATAATAATAATAATAATGGATTATGGTCTGTCATTGCATCGATGCAGAATCGCGATGCATCAATTCAACACCCTTTTCTGTGTTTTATCGGTTTTATTTTCTTTTAACTGATTTTGTGTAAAGCACTTTGAATTGCCCTGTTGCTGAAATGTGCTCTACAAATAAAGCTGCCTTGCCTTGCCTTACCCCTTAATCTACTGCTGATGTTTTCTAAACTGCTTGTTGTCTCTCTGCAGGTGAAGAAGACAACACGGCCGTGGTTTGGTTCTGGCTCCACCAGGGCGAGGCCCAGCGCTGCCCGTCCTGTGGGTCCCACTACAAACTGGTGGCCCACGAGCTCCCCCACTAACTCCCTCACACCTCTTACTAGACACACATGTCTCCATTGACATACTATGTACCTAGAGACATGTGTCTAGAGACATATGTTACGTTACTAAAGACATATGTCTCCATTGACATATGTAACACATATTACTGGGGACATATGTTACTAGAAACATATGTCTCTAGTGTCTCTAGTAACATACGTCTCTAGTAACATACTGTATGTCTCTAGTAACATACGTCTCCAGTAACATATGTCTCTAGTGACGTATGTCTCCAGTGACGTATGTCTCCAGTGACGTATGTCTCCAGTGACGTATGTCTCTAGTGACGTATGTCTCCAGTGACGTATGTCTCCAGTGATGTATGTCTCCAGTGACGTATGTCTCCAGTGACGTGTGTCTCTAGTAACGTATGTCTCTAGTAACGTATGTCTCTAGTAACGTATGTCTCTAGTGACTTATGTCTCCAGTGATGTATGTCTCCAGTGATGTATGTCTCTAGTAACGTATGTCTCCAGTGATGTATGTCTCTAGTGACGTATGTCTCTAGTGACGTATGTCTCTAGTAACATATGTCTCTAGTAACGTATGTCTCTAGTGACGTATGTCTCTAGTAACGTATGTCTCCAGTGACGTATGTCTCCAGTGACGTATGTCTCCAGTGACGTATGTCTCCAGTGACGTATGTCTCTAGTGACGTATGTCTCCAGTGACGTATGTCTCCAGTGACGTATGTCTCCAGTGACGTATGTCTCCAGTGACGTATGTCTCTAGTGACGTATGTCTCCAGTGACATATGTCTCCAGTAACATATGTAAATATAGACATTAGTCTTCAGAACGACTAAAGAAAGATCAGACCGTCTCCAGGGAGATTCACGGGGTTGTTGCCAGAAGGGATCCAGCTACGGCCGAGAGATAATAATAATAAATACAACTGTCGTCGCCGTAGCTGGATCTGGTCTCAACCCATTCTTCTGGTTCTTTCCACTTCCTGGAGTTGTGAGTTGCCGTCGTCTGATTGGTCTCTCGAGCCGTTCTGTCTTGTACTTGATCAACCTGCTGACCTCATCGGTCTCTGCGTTACATGGCGGCAGAGACACGGGGATCACATGTGGTTTGGGACGCAACTGTTTCTTCACACATTTCCATTCAGCACTACACACACGTGGACTGTTGCTGCGCTCGGTCCACGTCGCCCCCCTAACTCTACCAATAAAGGTACTGAACTCTTATTAAACCATGTCTTTCACTCTTTTTGGAAAAATGTTCTCCCTGCTCGACATTTAGGGCTGAAACCAGGGCTGTAGTCAAGACCACCTTAGCCGAGTCCAAGACAAGACCAGGACTAGTTGAGTCCAAATCAAGGGCGGGTCCAAAGAGGTTTGAGTCCAAGTCAAGGCCGAGTCCAAAATGTTTAGTCTTATGCATGACAGTATCAAGACAATCCTTTTGGGTTTCACTTTCCCTCCAATATTATTATCAACATAATAAAGACACCTGGACTCGGTCCGGACCAAAAACTATATCTGGCAAGACCAGTGGCAGAAACCGAGACAAGTCCGAGTCCAAATACTAGCGAGTATGAGACGAGTCCAAAACCATAGAAAAATGGTCTCAAATCTGGACTTGAGTACTACAGCCCTGGCTGAAACTAACAATCGTTTACATCATGTCATATTGAATTAGGAAGGTTGTTTATGGCTGTATTTGTCTGAAAAAGAAACTGTACGAAGGATCTAGGGCAGCAACACATAGCGGTGTAGTGGCCTGTAGTGGCCTGTGTAGCCTGTAGTGGCCTGTAGTAGCCTGTAGTAGCCTGTGGTGGCCTGTGGTGGCCTGTAGTGGCCTGTAGTAGCCTGTAGTAGCCTGTGGTGGCCTGTGGTGGCCTGTAGTAGCCTGTAGTGGCCTGTAGTGGCCTGTAGTAGCCTGTAGTAGCCTGTAGTAGCCTGTGGTGGCCTGTGGTGGCCTGTGGTGGCCTGTAGTAGCCTGTAGTGGCCTGTAGTAGCCTGTAGTAGCCTGTAGTAGCCTGTGGTGGCCTGTGGTGGCCTGTGGTGGCCTGTAGTAGCCTGTAGTGGCCTGTAGTAGCCTGTAGTGGCCTGTAGTGGCCTGTAGTAGCCTGTAGTGGCCTGTAGTGGCCTGTGTAGCCTGTAGTAGCCTGTAGTAGCCTGTGGTGGCCTGTAGTGGCCTGTAGTAGCCTGTAGTGGCCTGTAGTAGCCTGTAGTAGCCTGTAGTGGCCTGTAGTGGCCTGTAGTAGCCTGTAGTGGCCTGTGGTGGCCTGTAGTGGCCTGTAGTAGCCTGTAGTGGCCTGTAGTAGCCTGTAGTGGCCTGTAGTAGCCTGTAGTGGCCTGTGTAGCCTGTAGTGGCCTGTAGTGGCCTGTGTAGCCTGTAGTGGCCTGTAGTGGCCTGTAGTGGCCTGTAGTGTCAAACTGCAAGTAAGTGCTGCAAAGAAAGGATTTATCAGGAGGTCGACCTTTCTGTTAAAGAGTAAGATCCTTTCTTAACCCTCGTGTTGTCTCCACCTTTGGGACCCTCTCTCGACCCGGGACTTATTTGGGGTTTTAAAAACTTCTAAAATAAAATGTTCCTTCATAATCTATCAACAAATATTGTCTTTATCTCCATTTCCAGCAGCTGAGATAACATCTATGTTCAGGGAATGAATCAGTCTCTACTAGAACACTATTAAAGATGGAAGTGGGGTTCGTTTTTATCATCAGGTTATAATTCATGTTAAAAATCACTATGGAAACAACATAAGTGTCATATCCAGAATAATGTTCTGAGTCAGGAATACATGTTTATCAGGAAATAAGGTAAGGTGCTGATTTCAGGTAGAAAACATGGAACTTGGACCATTTTTCTTCTTGTAAAAATTTGAAATGGGTCAATTTGACCTGAATACCAGACAAACATAAAAACATCCGCTCAACCCACCAGACTCCATGTAAATAAACAGTAATTTTAGCATCGTGAAACGCACTTCATTCAAAGTCAACAGAAACTAAATAAAACTATGAAAAAGCTGTTTTTGGGTCGTCTTTCCACTTTTACAACCATCACAAGTCTAGTTGTGGTTGAAATGAACACATAGTTTACTGATTTACACGTGAACACGTTGGCTCTATACACGCTAAAAGTATTGCTTTTTTAAATGGAGTCTGGTGGGTTTAGCGCTAGAAAGGTCTCGAAGATGTTTAAAGGTCTGTCTCTGAGAGTCCTTCCCAAATATGAGACATGCATGAAGACAGTCAACATAAATGACTTTTCCTCTTAAACAAAAGCATTTTAACCCTCATGTTGTCCCCACGTTGTCCTCATGTCCTCTTGTTGTCTTCACGTTGTCCCCATGTTGTCCTCACGTTGTCCTCACGTTGTCCCCATGTTGCCCTCATGTTGCCCTCATGTTGTCCTCATGTTATCTTCATGTTGTCTTCACGTTGTCCCCATGTCGCCCTCATGTCGTCCTCATGTTGTCCTCATGTTGTCCTCACGTCCTCATGTTGTCCTCATGTTGTCCTCATGTTGTCTTCATGTTGTTCCCATGTTGTCTTCATATTGTCTTCAGGTTGTCTTCATGTTGTCTTCATGTTCCCCTCATGTTGTCTTCATATTGTCTTCATGTTGTCTTCATGTTGTCTTCAGATTGTCATCATGTTGTCTTCATGTTGTCCTCATGTTGTCTTCATGTCGTCCCCATGTTGTCTTCATGTCGTCCCCATGTTGTCCTCATGTTGTCTTCATGTTGTCCTCATGTTGTCCTCATGTTGTCTTCATGTTGTCCTCATGTTGTCCTCATGTTGTCTTCATGTTGTCTTCATGTTCCCCTCATGTTGTCCTCATGTTGTCCTCATGTCGTCCTCATGTTGTCTTCATATTCCCCTCATGTTGTCTTCATATTGTCCTCATGTTGTCCTCATGTTGTCTTCATGTTGTCCTCATGTTGTCTTCATATTGTCCTCATGTTGTCCTCATGTCGTCCTCATGTTGTCTTCATGTTCCCCTAATGTTGTCCTCATGTTGTCTTCATGTTGCCCTCATGTTCCCCTCATGTTGTCCTCATGTTGTCCTCATGTTGTCCTCATGTTGTCCTATATCAATGTTCTTTTTAATTACCCAAAATAACATTATTGATACCACACAACGCTCTTTGGGGTGATTTTGAGTTTTGATGTTATTGACCATAAATTCCAAAAATAACCGTGAATCTAAAGTTAATAAGTTAGTGTTACGTAGTGTTGAATAACGTCAAAGGGACAAACATGGGGAAAAAAGCATTAAAAAGGACAAAAATGTAAGAAAACAATAAAAAGCGTCAACAAAATTGTTGATTTTCAATCTTGACGGGAAGACAAGACGCCGGATGAACCATTAAATTAGACGTGAGGTCTGTCCCAGGTTTCTGCTTAAAAGGAAGTTTTTCCTCACCACTGTCCAACTGTTGCTTGCTCTGGAGGGAACTACTAGAACTGTTGGGTCCTTGTAAATTATAGAGTGGTCTAGACCTGCTCTATCTGTAAATTATAGAGCGGTCTAGACCTGCTCTATCTGTAAATTATAGAGCGGTCTAGACCTGCTCTATCTGTAAATTATAGAGTGGTCTAGACCTGCTCTATCTGTAAATTATAGAGCGGTCTAGACCTGCTCTATCTGTAAATTATAGAGCGGTCTAGACCTGCTCTATCTGTAAATTATAGAGCGGTCTAGACCTGCTCTATCTGTAAATTATAGAGCGGTCTAGACCTGCTCTATCTGTAAATTATAGAGCGGTCTAGACCTGCTCTATCTGTAAATTATAGAGCGGTCTAGACCTGCTCTATCTGTAAATTATAGAGCGGTCTAGACCTGCTCTATCTGTAAATTATAGAGCGGTCTAGACCTGCTCTATCTGTAAATTATAGAGCGGTCTAGACCTGCTCTATCTGTAGATTATAGAGCGGTCTAGACCTGCTCTATCTGTAAATTATAGAGCGGTCTAGACCTGCTCTATCTGTAAATTATAGAGCGGTCTAGACCTGCTCTATCTGTAAATTATAAAGCGGTCTAGACCTGCTCTATCTGGTCTAGACCTGCTCTATCTGGTCTAGACCTGCTCTATCTGTAAAGTGTCTCGAGATAACTCTTGTTATGAATTGATACTATAAATAAAATTGAATTGAATAGAAATCAAATCCCTAATAAAACATCACGTGGACTCACTAATGCATGGACATGGGGGGACGGGGCTGCACGTGCAGCTGGAACCTGGACCCGAAACCAGAATAAGAAAGCCGTTCACAGCCCCAGTGAGTGACTCCTATACATTCACCTCGGTGATCGGTGCATATATACAAACATTAAACAAAAATAAAAAAGTAAACAATAAATACAGAAACAAATATATACAAAAATAGCAATATATTTATAAATAAATAAAAATATAAATAAATATTAACTGTATTATTAAATGTATAAATAAGTGTCTCTAAACAGCTCAATAAAAGCTGATTCTGGGTCTGATTATACTGAATTATATTACACATTTATTATATTTTTATTTCATTGATCTAAATGAGGTGGTGTGTATATATATATATATATATATATATATATATATATATATATATATATATATATATATATATATATATATATATATATACACATATATATCAACATAAACCGCTTTTAATGACGCTCAAACCAGGCGACACGTCAATAAATCATTCCCAGACGTCATCAGCGTGCGACTAGCTTCTGGTGACAGGCAGAAGGAAAGATGGCTGCAAGGTTACTGCTCCGCTCGGCTGTTAGAGCCGCGACCACCTGCCGGGCTGCCCCGGTCCCGGCTCTGACCCGCGGCATGGCTGCTGGAGGTGAGGACCGAACCAACACCGCGATATGAAGCCCGAAACATCCGTTAACATGTGTTTTTTCTTTTAAATAAAAAAGGCAATGTGACCGCGGCGCTCACTAGCCGGTTAGCATTAGCAACGTTAGCACTGCTGCTCCGCTAGAAGGGCGACGGCTGTTCAGTTTAGGCACCGAAACGAGTATGCCACGGGGAAAGATCGGGGTTAGGGGGATTGAACATATTCATTTCTGTCTTAAAGTACGATTCTTTCGTTATTTCGTTCTATGTTTAGCCAGATTCAGCGTAACTTCCGGGTGTAACGCTACCTGGATCCCTTCTAGCCGCAACTCGCTAGCAGCGGGGGGTCAAACGTGATATTTTCAATTATAATTTCTAAAATCAATGGCAGCTACAAATACATTTGGTCAACTGTGTTTGTTTTGTAAAGGTGTAACGTTACAGTGTAGGACATTGTACTTGTTTTTAAGCTGAGATTGACTCAACGCACAGGACGTTAGCCTGCTAGCTAACTAATGCTAAAGTATCTCGTAACGTCCCAAGTGACTTAAAGGACACCATAGTCTGAGAAAGTACTTATTAAATGTCATGTTGTCCCCATGTTGTCCCCATGTTGCCCCCATGGTGTCCTCATGGTGTCCTCATGGTGTCCTCATGGTGTCCTCATGGTGTCCTCATGGTGTCCTCATGTTGTCCCCATGTTGTCCCCATGTTGTCCCCATGTTGTCCCCATGTTGTCCTCATGTTGTCCTCATGTTGCCTTCATGTTGTCCCCATGTTGTCCCCATGTTGTCCCCATGTTGTCCCCATGTTGTCCTCATGTTGTCCTCATGTTGCCCTCATGTTGTCCCCATGTTGTCCTATATCAATGTTCTTTTTAATTCCCCAAAATAACATGATTGATTCCACACAACGCTCTTTGCCAAGTACAAATCTCTACTTTAATTAATTTTGGGGCGTCTTGCCCCCATGGTGTCCTCATGGTGTCCTCATGGTGTCCTCATGTTGTCCTCATGTTGTCCTCATGTTGTCCTCATGTTGTCCTCATGTTGTCGTCATGTTGTCGTCATGTTGTCCTCATGTTGTCCTCATGTTGTCCTCATGTTGTCTTCATGTTGTCTTCATGTTGTCGTCATGTTGCCCTCATGTTGTCCTCATGTTGTCATAATGCTGTCTTCATGCTGTCGTCATGCTGTCTTCATGTTGTCCTCATGTTGCCCTAAAGTTGTCATAATGCTGTCCTCATGTTGTCTTCATGCTGTCATGCTGTCGTCATGCTGTCGTCATGCTGTCGTCATGCTGTCGTCATGCTGTCGTCATGCTGTCCTCATGTTGTCCTCATGTTGTCTTCATGTTGTCTTCATGTTGTCTTCATGCTGTCCCCATGTTGTCCCCATGTTGTCTTCATGTTGTCTTCATGTTGTCCTCATGTTGTCCTCATGTTGTCCTCATGTTGTCCCCATGTTGTCCCCATGTTGTCTTCATGTTGTCTTCATGTTGTCCTCATGTAGTCTTCATGTAGTCTTCATGTAGTCTTCATGTTGTCTTCATGTTGTCTTCATGTTGTCTTCATGCTGTCCCCATGTTGTCCCCATGTTGTCCCCATGTTGTCCCCATGTTGTCCCCATGTTGTCTTCATGTTGTCTTCATGTTGTCTTCATGTTGTCCTCATGTTGTCCTCATGTTGTCCTCATGTTGTCCTCATGTTGTCATCATGTTGTCCTCATGTTGTCCCCATGTTGTCCTCATGTTGTCCTATATCAATGTTCTTTTTAATTCCCCAAAATAACATGATTGATTCCACACAACGCTCTTTGCCAAGTACAAATCTCTACTTTCATTAATTTTGGGGCGTCTTATTCAATTTTATAGCATTTGAAACCAAATTGAAGTGTTTTTGAAATAGTATTGAGAGTAAAAGTTGACATATTCCAGTCTGTGATTATCATCAACATCCATTCCTTTAATTTTAGTCTCAATAATTCCTAATTTCTGCTTTTCTAACTCAAACATTAGGTATAATTTCCTATAAATGAGGTTTATTGACCATAAATTCCAAAAATAACTGTAAAACCAAAGTTAATAAGTTGGTGTTACGTAGAGTTGAACATTGAAAAAAGGGTCAAAAAAGTAAGAAAAAGTTAAAAACCGATTTTAAAAAGCATCAACAAAAGTGGACAGACTATACAACGCCATCACCAACAGGGACGTTGTAGAACGTCAACATACTTTATTTATGTCTCATAAGGGCCCTTTAAGCTCTGTCTGGATGTGTTAATGAAGCCACGTGGTCTCTCCTCAGGGATCCCCACTGACGAGGAGCAAGCCACCGGCCTGGAGAAGGTCATCATGAAGGCCATGAAGGAGGGAGCGGTACGCCCTTATCTTCCGTCTCTTTACATGCTCACTACTATCTGAATTCAAGGTCGTGTAAAGGTCTTCTTCTGTCTGTATAATCAGAATAAACCACGACTGCGTCCAAAATCTCCTCCTCTGCTCTGGACTAGACTAGGTTGAGACTAGAAAAGTGCGACTACTCAAAGCTCTTTAACATCACACAGGACCCATCACACACACTTACACACTGTGGCCCAGGCTGCCGTACAAGGTGCCACCTGCTCATCTCACACACACACACACACACACACACACACACACACACACACACACACACACCCCTGCTCATCAGATACACACACACACACACACACACCTGCTCATCAGATACACACACACACACACACACACACACACCTGCTCATCAGATACACACACACACACACACACACACACACACACACACCCCTGCTCATCAGACACACACACACACACACACACACCTGCTCATCAGATACACACACACACACACACACCTGCTCATCAGATACACACACACACCTGCTCATCAGATACACACACACACACACACACACACACACCTGCTCATCAGATACACACACACACACACACCCCTGCTCATCAGATACACACACACACACCCCTGCTCATCAGATACACACACACACCCCCCCCTGCTCATCAGATACACACACACCTGCTCATCAGATACACACACACACACACACACCCCTGCTCATCAGATACACACACACACACACACACCCTGCTCATCAGATACACACACACACACCCCTGCTCATCAGATACACACACACACACCTGCTCATCAGATACACACACATCTACACACCTGCTCATCAGATACACACACACACCTACACACACACCTGCTCATCAGATACACACACACACACACCTACACACACACACACACCCTCACACGCATATTTCCCTCCTCCACCAGTTATTGCCTCTAAGATGATATTCTGACTAAGCTGTTTACACGGATAATGAGAGTGAATATTCCCGTTTATTGTCATATCTGGAATAAATGGAACATTGTTGTGCGAGTAAACGTACTGAGTGTTGTCTTGAGTTGAGTGTATCGTTACATCCCCAAATGTAAGACATAAAACAAACTAGTGCAAATGAAGCATAACATGATGAATATGGTATGAGGTTATTATAAACCTGTAGAAAGCAGATTGCCTGACTGAATGCTCTGTTATCCTTCAGGATCCCTACAGCATGATGAAGCCTAAAGTGTACGCTGGCTCCAAGGCGGATCCTCACCTCGTCCCCTCCATCACTAACAAGAGGATTGTGGGATGTGTCTGTAAGTCTTCTGTAGAAAACACCTCTTTGTGTGAGACAACATTATGGGATGGCTCCCTACTGAGATAGACCTTTTAGTTAAAGAGTAAGATCCTTTTAGTTTAACATGAAACAGAAATCACCATCACCAAACCCACCAGACTCCATGTAAATAATCACTACTTTTAGCGTGTATAGAGCAGCATATCTCCACCAGACTCCATGTAAATAATCACTACTTTTAGCGTGTATAGTGCAGCATATCTCCACCAGACTCCATGTAAATAATCTCTACTTTTAGTGTGTATAGAGCAGCATATCTCCACCAGACTCCATGTAAATAATCACTACTTTTAGCGTGTATAGAGCAGCATATCTCCACCAGACTCCATGTAAATAATCACTACTTTTAGCGTCTATAGAGCAGCATATCTCCACCAGACTCCATGTAAATAATCACTACTTTTAGCGTGTATAGAGCAGCATATCTCCACCAGACTCCATGTAAATAATCACTACTTTTAGCGTGTATAGTGCAGCATATCTCCACCAGACTCCATGTAAATAATCTCTACTTTTAGCGTGTACAGAGCAGCATATCTCCACCAGACTCCATGTAAATAGTCACTACTTTTAGCGTGTATAGAGCAGCATATCTCCACCAGACTCCATGTAAATAATCACTACTTTTAGCGTGTATAGAGCAGCATATCTCCACCAGACTCCATGTAAATAATCACTACTTTTAGCGTGTATAGAGCAGCATATCTCCACCAGACTCCATGTAAATAATCACTACTTTTAGCGTCTATAGAGCAGCATATCGCCACATAATCAGGACTTTTATTGTGAAACACACTTCATTCAAAGAGAGCAGAAACTTGCTTTAGCATCCACTAAATGCATTTTTTTTGCCACTGATCCCCAAATTCCACAGGATGTGGAACGGCTGCGTGTCGGCTCCGTGCTCCGCCGTCCGTCAACACCCACCCGTCGGTGTAGTTCAGGGAGATGTGATCCGCCATGAGCACGCTCTATTTTATTTTCAAAATTAACCCGATATTTCATTTGTTTTTGCGCTCGACTTCCTGTCCTGCACGCTGCTGTGTGCTGAGTTGCCGCAGAGCTCTCTGGACCAATAAGAGCTCTGTATCTTCTCTGGAGGACTGGGGGCCACCGGAACTGGGACGGAGTTGGGATGCAGCTCCTCAGCAGACAGTGGAAATGCACACATTGGCTTTAGTGGAAACCTAATGACGCCGCCGCTGCTCCGGTGCGGATCCGCCGCCGTTCCGCATCCGGTGGATTTTGGGGATGACTTCTTATTCTAAGTGTCTGACATTATCCTCCATCTTTACATCCACCTCCACATTTCATGCCCTTGTTTACGCTCACCGTGACTCCTTATTCCCCCTAAAAATATGAATCCAGTTTTTGTCCACTGTGTGTTGGCGTGTCTCGCCTGGTCTGACGTCCTCTTCTCTCTGCAGGTGAAGAAGACAACACGGCCGTGGTTTGGTTCTGGCTCCACCAGGGCGAGGCCCAGCGCTGCCCGTCCTGTGGGTCCCACTACAAACTGGTGGCCCACGAGCTCCCCCACTAACTCCCTCACACCTCTTACTAGACACATATGTCTCCATTGACATGTTACTAGAGATATGTCTCCATTGACATGTAACTGGATACATACATCTCCATTGACGTGTTACTAGAGACTTGTTACCAGAGACATACAGTATGTCTCTAGTAACATGTTTCTATTGACATGTTACTGGAGACGTGTCAGACGTATGTCAGTGGAGACATGTCTCTATTGATATGTTACTGGAGACATGTCTCTAGTAACATGTCTCTATTGACATGTTACTGTTGCATGTCTCTATTGACATGTTACTGGAGACAAATGTTAGTGGAGACATCATCGTTATGGGGACATGTCTTACGCAGCTGAAATATTCCTCTTAGCTTGAGAACGGGGAGGTGATCGGACCGTCTCCAGGAAGGTTATTTATGATGGAAGTTGTTTATTAGGAATAACCCGTTGAGATGGGACATCTTGTTTTCGAGGAGGTCCTTTATCCTGCAACGTTATTTCCTGCCGTCTGATTGGTCCGTGACTCGTTCTGTCTGGAGATGTTCCGACACCATGTCTTCCTTCCCGATACGGCCGATACCGAGCACCCATCTGCTACCAGTGTGTAACTTATTCATGTTTTACCAGCTGTGTACTATTATCTCTGTTAACCCTCCTGTTGTCCTCGGGTCAAATCTGACCCGTTTTCAAAGTTTTTTTTATAACAGAAAATATTGGGAAGACAAACAAAAACAATGAAAAATAACTGCTAAAAACATACCTACAAACTTTAGAAAAGCGCCAAAAAACATCAAAAATAATGATCAAAACATTGGAAAAGTCACTAAAATGTCAGGAAAAAGCCATAAAAGTGGTGGGGAAAAAAGACCAAAGCGTTGACGAACACAAACAAGGGTTAACCAAATCACCACAAAAATGGATTCCTTCCAACGTTCTTGGCAAATACAATTAATCACTTTCATTCCTGATCTTAACTATTAGTCAAAATTCATAATTTCTGCTTTTTTAAACTCCAATATTCGGTATAATTCTCTATAAATGAGGGTTATTGACCGTGAATTCCAACAAGTAGTAAAACTAGTAAGGTGGTGGTTATAGAAACTAAAAAAAGTCTGAAAAAGGGACAAAAATGTCACATTTTTGTCCCTTTTTGACCCGGGAGGACAGCACGAGGGTTGGGCTCTTTGTGGAACATAAACTTTCTTTTATTATTATGTGATACCGGGGTTTTAGGCCGCACCGGAGGCTTCTGGGTACCGGGACATCTCTCGTTCTGTCTTGTACTTGATCAACCTGCTGACCTCATCGGTCTCTGCGTTACATGGCGGCAGAGACACGGGGATCACATGTGGTTTGGGACGCAACTGTTTCTTCACACATTTCCATTCAGCGCTCGGCTTACGTTCACACAGGTGGACTGTTGCTGCGCTCGGTCCACGTCCCCCCCCTAACTCTACCAATAAAGTCCTCAAACTTCATCCCTCTGCTTTTCGTTTGTTTGTGTGTGTCTGTGTGTGTGTGTGTCTGTGCGTGTGTGTGTGTGTGTGTGTGTGTGTCTGTGCGTGTGTGTGTGTGTGGGTTTGTGTGTGTGTGCGTGTGTGTGTGTGTGGGTTTGTGTGTGTGTGCGTTTGTGTGTGTGTCTCTGCGTTTGTGTGTCTCTGCGTTTGTGTGTCTCTGCGTTTGTGTGTCTGTGTTGTGGGGGTGTGTGTGTGTGTGTGTGTGTGTGTGTGTCTGTCTCTCTCTCTCTGTGTGGGGGTGTGTGTCTCTCTCTCTCTCTCTGTGTGGGGGTGGGGGTGTGTGTCTCTCTCTCTCTGTGTGGGGGTGTGTGTGTCTCTCTCTCTCTGTGTGGGGGTGTGTGTGTGTGTGTGTGTGTGTTGTGGGGGTGTTTTTGTTGGTGCAAGAACAAGAGTAAACTGTTTTAAATACTATATAGAAATGAATTGCTACTTGAAGCTCACACGTGCCTCTAGAGGACGATCAGGCAGAATGAGGGCGAGACGCCACCAGAGGGCGCCAGTTACACAAATATTCAACTTGTGCTCAACATGTTTGACCCATAGACTGTAAATATATTACAAGTCTATGGTTTGACCACCCAGCTGTATTCACCCGTGCATCTGTTGTGTGAACAAGGAGCAATTTGAAATTGCTCCAGTACTGAGAGACTAAACGAGCTGCCATGTAACCCAACAGGACAAATGTCCCCCGTCAGTTCCCGTCCACTCAAAGTTGTGTTGTTGATCTTAAAGTTGTGCTGTAAGATCCTTTTAGTCTAACATGAAACAGCCCCACCATCACCAAACCCACCAGACTCCATGTAAATAATCACTACTTTTATCATCGTAAAACACACTTTCAGTCAAAGTGGACAGAAACTAAATAAAACTACCAAAAGCCGTCTTGGTTCATCTTTCCACTGTTCCAACAATCACCACTCTGGTCTGGTTGGAATAAACTCTTAATTCACCCATTTACATGTGGAGATATGCTGCTCTATACATGCTAAAAGTAGTGATTATTAACATGGAGTCTGGTGGAGATATGCTGCTCTATACACACTAAAAGTAGTGATTATTTACACAGAGTCTGGTGGAGATATGCTGCTCTATACACACTAAAAGTAGTGATTATTTACATGGAGTCTGGTGGAGATATGCTGCTCTATACACGCTAAAAGTAGTGATTATTTACATGGAGTCTGTTGGAGATATGCTGCTCTATACACGCTAAAAGTAGTGATTATTTACATGGAGTCTGGTGGAGATATGCTGCTCTATACACGCTAAAAGTAGTGATTATTAACATGGAGTCTGGTGGAGATATGCTGCTCTATACACGCTAAAAGTAGTGATTATTTACATGGAGTCTGGTGGAGATATGCTGCTCTATACACGCTAAAAGTAGTGATTATTTACATGGAGTCTGGTGGAGATATGCTGCTCTATACACGCTAAAAGTAGTGATTATTAACATGGAGTCTGGTGGAGATATGCTGCTCTATACACGCTAAAAGTAGTGATTATTTACATGGAGTCTGGTGGAGATATGCTGCTCTATACATGCTAAAAGTAGAGATTATTAACATGGAGTCTGGTGGAGATATGCTGCTCTATACACGCTAAAAGTAGTGATCATTTACATGGAGTCTGGTGGAGATTTGCTGCTCTATACATGCTAAAAGTACTCTTTATTTATTTTTTTCCGATGTATTATATATAGTGTGTACATCTACTGTAATGTACTACATATGGACGGACACAGAACTCTCTTTGTTACTAACGCTCTTAACAAGAAACACAGTATTTGATATTTAGGAGCCATTCTCCCGCTGTCACCGCCGCAGCTTCCATTACTTTCACTTGACCTACATGTGCAGCGTCTTCGGGCCGGTTTAATGAGCCGTGCAGCTTTCTTTCCACCTCGGTGACAGCTAAGTGCACCACACGGGAATAACACTGCTGGAGTTAGGGTTTGATAGACTGTGTGTGTGTGTGTGTGTGTGTGTGTGTGTGTGTGTGTGTGTGTGTGAGAGAGTGTGTGAGAGAGAGCGATCTTTCCAAGAATTATGTTGCAATATTTCGGTTAGAAGAATATTTTGAGTATTAACCTTCAGGAATAGGTTGAAATAAATGTTGAAATTCGAGAAAAGACGCGTGCGTGCACATTAAGGAGCAGCACAGTGACGTAAAGAGCTGATATTTTGAGTAAAAAGTTTCAAATTAATGAGAAAAATTTCATATTTAGAGAATAAAGTTTAACTTCAACTTTATAAAATTAATTATTGTTGTTATTATTATTGTTGTTGACACATCTCGGCTGTTTAGTGACGCGAGCTTCCTCTTATTAAACCTCAAACTCGTTTTCATGTTTCAGCCCCCCCCCCCCCCCTCTTCTGGAAGGTAAACAGACGGTAATTAGTGGAAGAAAAGCTAATTAGAAAAGCAATTAAGTGATTAGGCGTAGCGTTTAATGTCACATACTGACGATGGGACTCAGAAACACGTGCGGACGGAGCAGAGGGAGAGAAAAGGAGGGGGGGGGCATCACTGTCCTTTACCGTCGTCATGGAAACACAGTCCCACAAGGCGTTATGGGGGTTGCAGCAGCTCGCCATCGGAGCCGCGGTGAAGTATTCGATATCAGCTGCAGAAATAGAAACCAATCAATGTGGTAATAACACCTCGAAAAGCTCCGCTTTCCTGCAGATACTTTCTACCCTGAACACATCACAGAAGACACGCTTCATTTATTTATGCAGTAAAATCTTCATCAGCCATTCAATAATAATCATTTTGTGTTTATGAATATATGTATATATTAGTGTGTATATATATATTAGTGTGTATATTAGTGTGTGTGTGTGTGTGTGTGTATATTAGTGTGTATGTATATTAGTGTGTATATATATATTAGTGTGTATATATATATTAGTGTGTATATTAGTGTGTATGTATATTAGTGTGTATATATATATTAGTGTGTATATTAGTGTGTATATTAGTGTGTGTATATATTAGTGTGTATGTATATTAGTGTGTATATTAGTGTGTATGTATATTAGTGTATATATTAGTGTGTATATTAGTGTGTGTGTATATTAGTGTGTGTATATTAGTGTGTGTATATATTAGTGTGTGTGTGTATTAGTGTGTGTATATATATATTAGTGTGTATATTAGTGTGTGTGTATATTAGTGTGTGTATATATTAGTGTGTATATTAGTGTGTATATATATTAGTGTGTATATTAGTGTGTGTATATATTAGTGTGTGTGTGTATTAGTGTGTATGTATATTAGTGTGTATATATATATTAGTGTGTATATTAGTGTGTGTGTATATTAGTGTGTGTATATATTAGTGTGTATGTATATTAGTGTGTATATTAGTGTGTATGTATATTAGTGTATATATTAGTGTGTATATTAGTGTGTGTGTATATTAGTGTGTGTATATTAGTGTGTGTATATATTAGTGTGTGTGTGTATTAGTGTGTGTATATATATATATATTATATATAGTTTGTATGTTTTGTATGTGTAAGCACATTGTGAGCAACGATGTTCCAAAGTTAAAGTCCTCGTACCCGGCAGATGAAGCGGATTCTGGTTCTGACGTGATCCTGTAGAGATAAGACTCAGACCTGCAGACTGCAGCGCTGGCGTCAGCGTCTTTCAGGCCTTGAGCAGCATCAGGAGGGACGTCCCCCCCGTCCCACACCATCTCACCCCGTCCCCCCCGTCTCCCCACCATCCCACCCCGTCCCCCCCGTCCCACACCATCTCACCCCGTCCCCCCCGTCCCCCACCATCCCACCCCATCCCCCCGTCCCCCCCGTCTCCCCACCATCCCACCCCATCCCCCCGTCCCCCCCGTCCCACACCATCTCACCCCGTCCCCCCCGTCCCAAACCATCCCACCCCGTCCCCCGCCCCACACCATCCCACCCCATCCCCCGTCCCCCCATCCCCGCGTCCCACACCATCCCACCCCGTCCCAAACCATCCCCCCGTCCCCACCGTCCCCCACCGTCCCACACCGTCCCCCGTCCCCCACCATCCCACCCCGTCCCCACCATCCCACCCCGTCCCCGTCCCAAACCATCCCACCCCGTCCCCACCATCCCACCCCGTCCCCCACCGTCCCACCCCGCCCCCACCGTCCCCCACCATCCCCCACCGTCCCCCGTCCCAAACCATCCCACCCCGTCCCCCACCGTCCCACCCCGTCCCCCACCGTCCCCGCCTGTCAGCCCAAGGTCTGAGCATCCATCAGAGGACCGGACCAGGAGAGGCCTTGGCGGACTGGAGTCCATGAGAGAGAAATAAAAATCATTTCTTCAGGGACCTTGTGTTTTGCTCCGACCAATCAGACGCGCTCCCTGCAGCTGGACGAGCGGCCAGGAGAAGATTTAAAGGGTGGAAGAAGCTATTTTGAACAGCAATATTACCCAGGATGCACTACTGCAGCCGATCTGGAACGATTGCATTTAAAATGTCGAGAAAGTCTCTCTCTTTCTCTCTCTCTGTTTCTCTCTGTCTCTCTCTCTTTCTTTCTCTCTGTTTCTCTCTCTCTTTCTCTTTCTCTCTCTCTGTCTCTCTTTCTCTCTCTCTGTTTCTCTTTTTCTCTCTCTCTGTTTCTCTCTCTCTCTCTCTTTCTCTTTCTCTCTCTCTGTTTCTCTCTCTCTCTTTCTCTCTGTTTCTCTCTCTCTCTCTTTCTCTCTCTCTGTCTCTCTTTCTCTCTGTTTCTCTTTTCTCTCTCTCTCTCTCTCTTTCTCTTTCTCTCTCTCTGTTTCTCTCTCTCTTTCTCTTTGTCTCTCTCTCTCTCTGTCTCTCTCTCTTCTCCCCCCAAGACCCGGGAGATAAATAACATCCCAGAGTCCTGGTCTAGACCTGCTCTTTATGGAACGACCTGGGAGATAAGTTTCCTAAAGTCTACCTTGTGAAACCTGATGTCTGTGAGCAGGAGGTTAAACAGCAGCAAAGAACAAGGATGAGGTGTTACCCACCAGCCCGGATCCCCGTCTCCCTGCAGCCCCCCCGTCTCTTTAATGGAGCGTGAGTTATGGCGCCCTCGGGGCTGAGTTACCGTCTGGAGACGACCAGTCGGCCTCTTCTGGGTCAGAGCGTCGCTCCGGAGGCTGGACCCAGACGCATGATTGACGCGTGTCCGCCGGGCCGCCTCTCAACACCCGACCCCGACCCTTCTCACTATTCCCTTTACCGGTGTGCCTCAAATGGGGGGTACACGCACCCCCATTTGAGAAACACCAGTAGGGGGACATTGTAGGACATCAGGGGGTTGCAAAATATTTGTTAGTGACAAGGCTGAAAAAGCGTCAAAAACGTTCAAAAAAGAAAAACTCCAGGAAGGCGACAACATTTAAATGAAAAATAAAAACTGACAAAAATGACAAAAACATCCAATTTGGTCCAAAATAACATGATTGATTCCACGCAACGCTCTTTGCCAAGTACAAATCTCTACTTTCATTAATTTTGGGGCGTCTTATTCAATTTTATAACATTTGAAACCAAATTGAAGTGTTTTTGAAATAGTATTGAGAGTAAAAGTTGACATATTCCAGTCTGTGATTATCATCAACATCCATTCCTTTAATTTTAGTCTCAATAATTCCTAATTTCTGCTTTTCTAACTCAAACATTAGGTATAATTTCCTATAAATGAGCTTTATGGACCATTGACTCACTCTGACATCTCTCCATTAGCATGTATAGGACCTGTGTGTGTGTGTAGTTCCTGTGTGTAATGTGTGTAATTACATTGTAATTTCCCCTTGTGGGACTAATACATGATACATTAGTCTTAACCCTCATGTGGTCCTTGGGTCAAATTGAACCGTTTTCAGTAAAAAAAAAAAAAAACTCACAAAAAATGGGCGGTCAAAATAAGCACTGAAAATGTCGACATTAACAATTAAAACATAAAAAGCACCCACAACATTGAAAAAGTGATAATGTTGAATAAAAAGTGGCCAAAACTTCTTCTTTTCATGGTTGACAGGAAGACAACACAAGGGTTAATCTTAATAAATTCCAACAATAACTGTAAAACTAAAGTTAATAAGTTAGTGTTATAGTGTTGAAAACATCAAAAAAAGTGACAAACATTGAAGAAAACGTCAAAAGTGTTGAAAAAAGGGACAAAAAAAGTAAGAAAAAGTTAAAAACATTGATTAAAAGTGTCAATAAAAGTGTTGATTTTCGATTTTGACGGGAAGACAACACGAGGGCTAAAGTGTGAAGATGAAGACGATGATGTAACACACAGAGAAGATGAAGACGATGAAGATGATGATGTAACACACAGAGAAGATGAAGACGATGAAGATGATGATGTAACACACAGATGACGATGAAGACGTGACGTTATGTGAAGTGACAGATGATCACTCTGCTGTTTTTCCCAGAGAACTCTTACGTGCAATGATGTGTTTTCTCGTTGCTCCGTTCCTTCTCCTCCGTCTTCACGTGTCTCCGCAGAGCGGGACGGAGGAAGACGGAGGAAGACGGAGTAAGACGGAGGAAGACGGAGGAAGACGGATGAAGACGGAGGAAGACGGATGAAGACGGAGGAAGACGGAGGAAGACGGATAAAGACGGAGGAAGACGGATAAAGACGGAGGAAGACGGATGAAGACGGAGGAAGACGGAGGAAGACGGATAAAGACGGATAAAGACGGAGGAAGACGGATGAAGACGGATGAAGACGGAGGAAGACGGATGAAGACGGATAAAGACGGAGGAAGACGGATGAAGACGGATGAAGACGGAGGAAGACGGATGAAGACGGATAAAGACGGAGGAAGACGGAGGAAGACGGAGGAAGACGGATAAAGACGGAGGAAGACGGAGGAAGACGGATGAAGACGGAGGAAGACGGATGTCTCCACAGAGGGAAGTCTCAGTGTGTGCAGTACCTGAAGCAGGCCTCTCTCCTCTAACGAGATAAATGTGGTGGAGGGAAAACTGCATTGAGATAAATGACTCTGTGTGTGTGTGTGTGTGTGTGTGTGTGTGTGTGTGTGTGTGTGTGTGTGTGTGTGTGTGTGTGTGTGGTATAAAATGAGATGTGCTTCTTTTATTCGTTACACAACTACGTCTGTGTAGCACCTTGGATATCTTTCGAGGAGAGACTCTGTTCAACATAAAAGCGCTTTATCATCGACACTCACAGCGCTTTGGGGGGGGGGGCACTCTGTAACACCCCCAATGTTCAGCATATATTTCATCATGTTTTCATGTAGTACATCTTGAACGTTTAGAGACTTGATTCTCAGTCATTATCTCCACACACACTACAACTCGAGGGTATTTTCATGCCACTCTGTCTGAAAGCTCGTTATTTCCACTTTAGCTCTTGGATGTGAAGTGTGTGGGGGCACGTTACATCTGGAGGCTTTAAAGTGGGCTCGTGCAACAGAGCCGCCGGAGACACACACACACACACACACACACACACACACACAACTTCACATTTAACCCTGCAGCAGTATCCATACAGTAGATCCACAGAACTCCAGTGCTGGAGCCCCGTGGTGAGCCTTAATCTTCCATTCAGTTTGAGGAGAGGGAGATGCCCCCGGCTATTTGGGGATTGCATCAGTTATTTTTCTTTCTTTTTCCACCACTCCTCACGTCTTGCTTCAGGGGTTTTCTGAAAGTTTTCCAACTCTGCGTGGGCCGCCGTCTTCAGAAAGTCCCCCCTGCCGGCGAGGCTCTGCTGCAGATCCACACGGACGACGGCTGTATTAAAGTTGTTCTCAGAGTGGTTTCCTCCCCCCAGAAGGTCAACTTTACACTTTAAATTGGAGACGAGAGTCAGCCGCTAAATGGTTAACACGTCTGCCAGAGTCCGTGTCCGCGGGGCTAATGAGAAGAAAGCATGCAACAGATTGCTTTAAAATAATAAGGGTAAGTGGGTAAGTGGGGGTCAAAAGCCTGAAGGGGCTGTGGAGAACACAATAGGCTCGTTGGAGGTGAACTGCGCCCTCGCCTGTAGAGTGGACGAGAGTAGGCGGGGGTACAAAAATCTGAGGTAAAGTTGGACAGTTTCCAGCTGATTCCAGCAGGCTTCATGCTGAACAGGAAGTGACAGAAACACTGGGGTGCGATTATGATTTAATAACATGTAATCAGACTCCAGATCAGCTGGTCCATTCTCTAGTTGTTATTAAGACAGAGTAGCTCTCATTAAGCTCTACATGAGATCTGTAGCTGATGTTAATTAACAACAGACTGGAGATGATCTGATCAGATTCAGTCTCTCTGACTTCTAACCGTCACGTCATGTGTGCAGAATAACCCTTTAAATCAGACGAGTAGCAGTTAAAATCCCTCTGATGCGAAAACATTAAAAAGTTCATATAAAACGTCATGTTGAATCGATTGTGAACCAATCAGCTGTTAGATCAGCTGAGAGGACCGCGTTTCCCAGCATCCTCTGGGACGGCGAGGAACTCTGACCCCCCTGCCGGATGGCGAGGAACCCCGACCCCCCTGCCGGATGGCGAGGAACTCCGAACTCCGACCCCACTGCCGGATGGCGAGGAACTCCGACCCCCCTGCCGGATGGCGAGGAACTCCGACCCCCCTGCCGGACGGCGAGGAACTCCGACCCCCCTGCCGGATGGCGAGGAACTCCGACCCCCCTGCCGGATGGCGAGGAACTCCGAACTCCGACCCCCCTGCCGGACGGCGAGGAACCCCGACCCTGCCGGATGGCGAGAACTCCGACCCCTGCCGGATGGCGAGGAACTCCGACCCCCTGCCGGATGGCGAGAACCCCACCCCTGCCGGATGGCGAGGAACTCCGACCCCCTGCCGGACGGCGAGAACCCGACCCCTGCCGGATGGCGAGAACTCCGACCCCCTGCCGGATGGCGAGAACTCCCCCCCTGCCGGATGGCGAGAACCCCCCCCTGCCGGATGGCGAGGAACTCCGACCCCCCTGCCGGATGGCGAGGAACCCCGAACTCCAACCCCCCTGCCGGACGGCGAGGAACCCCGACCCCCCTGCCGGATGGCGAGGAACCCGAACTCCGACCCTGCCGGATGGCGAGGAACCCGACCCCTGCCGGATGGCGAGAACTCCGACCCTGCCGGATGGCGAGGAACCCAGACCCCTGCGGATGGCGAGGAACTCCGACCCCCCTGCCGGATGGCGAGAACTCCGACCCCCCTGCCGGACGGCGAGGAACTCCGACCCCCCTGCCGGATGGCGAGGAACTCCGACCCCCCTGCCGGATGGCGAGGAACTCCGACCCCCCTGCCGGATGGCAGCACCTCATATTCTGCGTGTCTCTAACAATTTCATTTGCTAGTCACAATGAAGCCTGTTGTAAATACCTGGATAAGAGCTCTTTACTCCAGTGATTTCCACGGTGAATGACTTGTTTTTTGCGGGTTACCATCTTTTCTATTTGGTAATTACCGGGAGTGAAAGGGGGACCTCCCTCCGAACCGACCCCTTATTCCATCAGAAGTGAGATGTGAGCGAAGCGTGCAGTGAAGCAGAGCAGTATGTGTGTGTAGTGTTAGTCCTGAACACAGAAACACACCCCATGCCATGTGTATTCTGTCACATCTTACAGCAGACACACACAGAGACACACACTGCGTTGTCGCTGAGAATCATCTGCAATTACTGCACACGTCCCTGGTCTCCATGACAACAGCCTTTCTCCTGACAGGTCCCAACTTTGATGCTGCGATCATCGGGGCGGCCTCAGCAAGAAGATAACAAGGCAAATTGTGTGGGTGGGTGTGTGTGTGTGTGTGTCTGTCTGTCAGTGTGTGTGTCTATGTGTGTTTCATTTAATGTGTGTGTGTTTCTGTAAATGTGTGTGTGTCTGTGTGTGTTTCTGTGAATGTGTGTGTGTCTGTGTGTGTTTCTGTGAATGTGTGTGTGTTTCTGTGAATGTGTGTGTGTCTGTGTGTGTTTCTGTGAATGTGTGTTTGTTTCTGTGAATGTGTGTGTGTGTGTTTCTGTGAATGTGTGTTTGTGTGTGTTTCTGTGAATGTGTGTTTGTGTGTGTGTGTGTGTGTCTGGCGTTCTCTCTGATGATTGATTGACTGATGTTATGAATGAGAGTGGTGTAATAATCTCATTTCATCCAGAAATAACTGATTACACGATTAAAAAGCTCCACGTCTGTTCGGTTTGACTCAAACTGAAACTAATTAAGAGACTTTTGTGCTTTTAAAAAGCTCACAGTGAGTAAAAAGGAGAATAATGAGACTATAGTGGCCTGAGACATTCAGCAAAGGAAAGAGCAGATCAGCGTCGGATTGAACTGCCTCGTTGACTGATGCTGACACACAGCTGCAGCCAATCAGAGGCCAAACACACGGTCACATGATGAGGAAACGGGCTGCACAAATATCGGATCCTTACCCTCATCGCAATAAACACATCGTGAAACTCTGCGACACATCGCAAAAGACACCGTGTGTGTGTGTCTGTGTGTACGTGGCTTTGTGTGTGTGTGTGTGTGTGCACACGTGGGTTTGTGTGTGTGTGTATATAATTGACTGTGTGTGTGTGTGCGCGTGGGTTTGTGTGTGTATATAAGTGACTGTGTGTGTGTGTGTGTGTGTGTGTGTTTAAGTGACTGTGTGTGTGTGTGTGCGCGTGGGTTTGTGGGTGTGTGTGTGTGTTTGTGTAAGTGACTGTGTGTGTGTGTGTGCACACGTGGGTTTGTGTGTGTGTATATAATTGACTGTGTGTGTGTGTGCGCGCGTGGGTTTGTGTGTGTGTATATAAGTGACTGTGTGTGTGTGTGTGTGTGTGTAAGTGACTGTGTGTGTAAGTGACTGTGTGTGTGTGTGTGCGTGTGTGTGTGTGTATATAAGTGACTGTGTGTGTGTGTGTGTGTGTGTGTGTGTGTGTGTGTGTGTGTGTGTGTGTGTGTGTGTGTGTGTGTGTGTGTGTGTGTGTGTGTGTGTGTGTGTGTGTGTGTGTGTGTGTGTGTCAGACGGTGACAGTCTGACCAAATTGTTCATTTAGAGAGAAGCAGCTCACGTTACATCACATCTTAAAAAGTCAAGAGCGAGTCGTTTCCACGGCTACCGAAGCATCCGAAGACAATCGCGTCATTATCGCCGACGGCGCTCGGCAACAGCTGGGTGATACTGATCAGACCGTCGCCGCGGAGACACGCTGAGAGCTTCTCTTATCATGATGAGCACATTGGGGACTGCAGACAGACTTCAGCCTCATTTATATACTGATGGACCGGCGGATTCTCCCAGGATGCAACTGTGAATAAGTCAGGCACATAAAACACGTAAAAACATTAAATATTATTTGAACATTTTGGCAGCACTTTTTTGAATTCCCCGAGTTTAGGGACCTTAGTCTGTGCCACAGTTTCCTCCTCGTTTTAGTCATTTAAGTGACTAATATTCTGGCCCATAACTGTATTTTGAGGTTGGACCAGAATACGTTTCCATGGTTTCATTTTCAAAAAACACCATATTTTTGTTGTACTGCACATTGCTGCAGATCCTGTTTTCACCCTGTGTGTTCAGGTCTCTGTTTTATCTCCAGAGTGAGACATCTCTCTAGTTTTATCTCCAGAGTGAGACATCTCTCTAGTTTTATCTCCAGAGTGAGACATCTCTCTAGTTTTATCTCCAGAGTGAGACATCTCTCTAGTTTTATCTCCAGAGTGAGACGTCTCTCTAGTTTTATCTCCAGAGTGAGACATCTCTCTAGTTTTATCTCCAGAGTGAGACATCTCTCTAGTTTTATCTCCAGAGTGAGACATCTCACTAGTTTTATCTCCAGAGTGAGACATCTCTCTAGTTTTATCTCCAGAGTGAGACATCTCTCTAGTTTTATCTCCAGAGTGAGACATCTCTCTAGTTTTATCTCCAGAGTGAGACATCTCACTAGTTTTATCTCCAGAGTGAGACATCTCTCTAGTTTTATCTCCAGAGTGAGACATCTCTCTAGTTTTATCTCCAGAGTGAGACATCTCTCTAGTTTTATCTCCAGAGTGAGACATCTCTCTAGTTTTATCTCCAGAGTGAGACATCTCTCTAGTTTTATCTCCAGAGTGAGACGTCTCTCTAGTTTTATCTCCAGAGTGAGACATCTCTCTAGTTTTATCTCCAGAATGAGACATCTCTCTAGTTTTATCTCCAGAGTGAGACATCTCTCTAGTTTTACCTCCAGAGTGAGACATCTCTCTTCTATCCTATCTTTGTTGGGAGCTGCACATGCTCAGTAGCTCGGTAAGATCCATCAGCTGATAACTCTTTCTCCAGCTTTGGTCAGTCCAAGGCAGGATCAGCTGGGAGACTTCTTCTAGACCAGGGACACTTGTGGAATACCTGCCGAACAGGGACAGGAAGTAGAACAGGGACAGGAAGTAGAACAGGGACAGGAAGTAGAACAGTGACAGGAAGTAGAACAGGGACAGGAAGTAGTTCTTTTGGAGATTCTGGTCCACTAGTGGCTGTTGGAGCAGTGTTTTCCATTGAGAACGAGCTAGCATGCTACGGTTAGCCACCTCGTCTCTAGTGACGTAGAAAGCCGTGCAGATGTTGGACATCTCACCCGGAGACTGAAGACAGAGGACATTCAGAAACCGGATCAGAGGACACTCAGAAACCGGATCAGAGGACATTCAGGAACCGGATCAGAGGACACTCAGAAACCGGATTAGAGGACATTCAGAAACTGGATCAGAGGACACTCAGAAACCGGATCAGAGGACATTCAGAAACCGGATCAGAGGTCACTCAGAAACCGGATCAGAGGACATTCAGAAGCCGGATCAGAGGACATTCAGAAACTGGATCAGAGGACACTCAGAAACCGGATCAGAGGACACTCAGAAACCGGATCAGAGGACACTCAGAAACCGGATCAGAGGACACTCAGAAACCGGATCAGAGGACATTCAGAAACCGGAGCAGAGGACACTCAGAAACCGGATCTCACTCAAAACACCATGGCTGTGTGTAGTCGTGTGGAAGCGCCAGAGACACAAAATAACCCCCAAATCCCAGAAAAAGTTATTTTTTTTAATATTATGGGCCCTTTAAGCCAATCCCTGATGTTTTTCTGACCCTCACTAAGTTTTCTTCTATGTATTTCCATTTCAGAACATAACTACGTGCTGTATAGAGTCCTGTGAATGTTTTTTTTTTACTCCAGCTGCAATGTGTCCATAAATGGAGCGGCCATTTGTCATTTTGAGACTGTCCTCCGCCCAAAAAACTCTCATGAGTCTTTTGTTCCTGCATCTTTCTGACCTATATTTAGGTTCCTAGTGACGGCGCCCTCTAGTGGACGTAGCAGTTCTGATGGGAGCGAAGCAGGAAGTAACGTGAGGACGTGTCCAATGTCTTGGTAGCGAATTCACAAATCCTATAAGGCTGCGCTAAGACCCGCCCTTCAATAGCATTCACACACTACTATTGGCCGGGCGTCCAAGCCTACATGTACAGGTCCTACCCCCGTCCAATCGGCTGTCCTAACCTCAACCAATCGAGTGCTGTTGAAGGCCGGGTCTTGGTGTGGCCATAGTAGGATTCGTAATTTGGCGTCTTGGTATGGGTACAGGTTGGGGGGTGGGGGCACACAAACACAGGACATTCACCCAGGAGACCCGGTTCATGTCCCATTTGAAAAGAAAAGGAAACAGCTTCTTTTTTATTTTTATTTTACATTCTGCATCACGTGGTAACCTTCAGGAAGTGAAGTAACGTCTGATTTGAACCCAAACAACCGTTGTTTTATCCCCTGAACTAAGTGGTTTTGGTGTCTACCCCAACCAAACTGCGAGCGTTTCACATTTACAACCCGTTTAAAGCCTCGACTGTTACCTTCTCTGGCTGAGAAATGATGCTTCTGTGGGTTGTATTCAAGGCTAGAAATACTAAATCTGATATCATTGTATGGTTTGGAGGACTTTTTGAGTGAGCCAAACTGTCAATGGTATCTATCAGACTATAACACCACTTCAATTATTCCTCAAAGACTCCCATCATGCTCCACTCTCAGCCTCGTTATGATTGCTTTCTGTCTTTCAAGATGTTTCAACCTTCAACTGCTCTGACATTATCAGAGATGGACCTTTTCAAATTGTCTTTGACATTTGAAAAAGGGCCCCTTTCTGGACCATTTTGTATCTTTGATGTCAGAATTTCAATTGGGGCTCAGTGGAAACCTGTCAGGCTTCGGAAAAGAGCAAATCTTTGTTATTGCGGCGGCAGGCTATGTCAAAAACACTCATCAGTGGGGGAGCACGCCACGCTGAGTCGTGTGAGTGTAAAATACTTAGAGCTCTTCATTGGAACACCAGAGGCGGCCATTGATTGGCGGTGATATTTTCTGTAATGGTGATGACATTCTGTTTGTCTCAGTGTGCGTGCAGCTCCAGGAGTCTGGGGGACCGTGTATAGGGGTCTGGCAGCAAAGTCAAGAGACAGAAGGAAAATAACAGGGATTCAGGACTTGTTAGTCTTAGATATGGGACTTGTTAGTCTTAGATCTGGAACTTGTTAGTCTTGATTATGGGACTTGTTAGTCTTAGATATGGGACTTGTTAGTCTTGATATGGGACTTGTTAGTCTTGATTATGGGACTTGTTAGTCTTGATATGGGACTTGTTAGTCTTTATTATGGGACTTTTTAGTCTTAGATATGGGACTCGCTAGTCTTAGATGTGGGACTTGTTAGTCTTGATTATGGGACTTGTTAGTCTTGATATGGGACTTGTTAGTCTTGATATGGGACTTGTTAGTCTTGATTATGGGACTTGTTAGTCTTGATATGGGACTTGTTAGTCTTTATTATGGGACTTTTTAGTCTTAGATATGGGACTTGTTAGTCTTGATATGGGACTTGTTAGTCTTGATTATGGGACTTGTTAGTCTTGATATGGGACTTGTTAGTCTTTATTATGGGACTTTTTAGTCTTAGATATGGGACTCGCTAGTCTTAGATGTGGGACTTGTTAGTCTTGATTATGGGACTTGTTAGTCTTGATATGGGACTTGTTAGTCTTGATATGGGACTTGTTAGTCTTGATTATGGGACTTGTTAGTCTTGATATGGGACTTGTTAGTCTTTATTATGGGACTTTTTAGTCTTAGATATGGGACTCGCTAGTCTTAGATGTGGGACTTGTTAGTCTTGATTATGGGACTTGTTAGTCTTGATATGGGACTTGTTAGTCTTGATATGGGACTTGTTAGTCTTGATTATGGGACTTGTTAGTCTTGATATGGGACTTGTTAGTCTTGATTATGGGACTTGTTAGTCTTGGTTTGGGATTGTTAATCTTAAATTTGGGACTTGTTAGTTTTGGTATGAGACTTGTAAGTCTTGGTTTAGGACTTGTAAGTCTTGATTATGGGACTTGTTAGTCTTGATTTGGTACTTGTTAGTTTTGATTTGGTACTTGTTAGTCTTGATTTGGGACTTGATAGTCTTGATTTGGGACTTGATAGTCTTGATTTGGTACTTGTTAGTTTTGATTTGGTACTTGTTAGTCTTGATTTGGGACTTGATAGTCTTGATTTGGGACTTGTTAGTCTTGATATGGGACTCATTAATTATGAGGACACATTATTAGTTATCAGGACACAACATTACAACGCTGAGCTCTTCCAGAAGTGGATCATAGACATGAATCATTATCCGTCTGAGTAACTGAACTCTTATTTTAGCAGTCTGTGGAAATTCTGCTGCCATGGTAACAAAGAAGACAGAAAAGAGACACTGTTCACCAAGATGGAGGGACCGGCTGAGACAACATGAGCACCGTTTTGTAAGACTGACGTTCTAAAAAGGATTTTCCACGTATAACAGAATCATGACATTTTGCTCTGATTTTTAATTAAACTCCCGCTGTGTGTTAATCCCATAATCCCTTCCTCCTCCGGGGCTTATGTTCCTCTCTAGACGGCTAACAGCTAACGCTAACAGCTAATGGCTAACGGCTAAAAGCTAACGGCTAACAGCTAACAGCTCACCCACCTGCAGCAGAACATACACTAGAAGAAACGTAAAAAATTAAGTCTAGTGATCTTTTCATGGGTTTTGTCGACAATACTCAACATACAGTGGCTTGAGAACGTTTACACACCCATGCTAAAGTTGATTAAAAAGAGGAATAAGTATACACCCCCCTATGTTAAAATACAGGGGCATAAGTATACACCCCCCTATGTTAAAATACAGGGGGCATAAGTATACACCCCCCTATGTTAAAATACAGGTGCATAAGTATACACCCCCTATGTTAAAATACAGGGGCATAAGTATACACCCCCTATGTTAAAATACAGGGGCATAAGTATACACCCCCCTATGTTAAAATACAGGGGCATAAGTATACACCCCCTATGTTAAAATACAGGGGCATAAGTATACACCCCCTATGTTAAAATACAGGGGCATAAGTATACACCCCTATGTTAAAATACAGGGGCATAAGTATACCCCCTATGTTAAAATACAGGGGCATAAGTATACACCCCCTATGTTAAAATACAGGGGCATAAGTATACACCCCTATGTTAAAATACAGGGGCATAAGTATACACCCCTATGTTAAAATACAGGGCATAAGTATACACCCCCTATGTTAAAATACAGGGGCATAAGTATACACCCCTATGTTAAAATACAGGGGCATAAGTATACACCCCCTATGTTAAAATACAGGGGCATAAGTATACACCCCCTATGTTAAAATACAGGGGCATAAGTATACACCCCTATGTTAAAATACAGGGGCATAAGTATACACCCCTTATGTTAAAATACAGGGGCATAAGTATACACCCCCTATGTTAAAATACAGGGGCATAAGTATACACCCCCTATGTTAAAATACAGGGGCATAAGTATACACCCCCTATGTTAAAATACAGGGGCATAAGTATACACCCCCTATGTTAAAATACAGGGGCATAAGTATACACCCCCTATGTTAAAATACAGGGGCATAAGTATACACCCCCTATGTTAAAATACAGGGGCATAAGTATACACCCCCTATGTTAAAATACAGGGGCATAAGTATACACCCCCCTATGTTAAAATACAGGGGCATAAGTATACACCCCCCTATGTTAAAATACAGGGGGCATAAGTATACACCCCCCTATGTTAAAATACAGGGGGCATAAGTATACACCCCCCTATGTTAAATTCCCATAGAAACAGGTCTTTATTATTAAAGACCAGTTATTTCATGGTTCAGGATACAATGCATCCTCATAAAGTTCCCTTGGCCTTTGGAATTAAAATACCCCCCCCCCCCCAATCATCACATAGCCTTCACCATACATAATGGAGAACTTTCCATAAGATCATCTCTGTGCAAATCAAACCAGCTGTTAGGCTAACTGAAATACCACCACGCCGATCTCTAGGTCTATGTGAACCCACCAGACTCCATTTAAATAATCAGTACTTTAATCATCGTAAAACACAAATAGCCTTTACGTAATTCCCACCGCTGACAATCTACTGTATATCTTTCATAAAAATACCCCTCGGGACATATCAATATCTAATTGTTTTAACTGTTATAAGCGCCTCTCTCTCTCTCTCTCTCTCTCTGTGTGTGTGTGCATGTGTGTGTGTGTGTGTGTGTGTGTGCACCGAGCTCCAGCTGATCTTCTAAGAACGGTGACGCCGTTATCAACCGAGTGCTGATTGGTCGGCAGGCGGTGCTTTCACACCGGTTGATCTCTGATCTCCAACATAACTTGCTCCCGACCAGGTTAGGCGTTCAGCATAAGTTACCACGGCGACTTAATCCGGAAACAAGCGATCCATCGTCGTGATACTGGTTTGAACCCGCGCGTTACCTCGGCAGCGCCAAATCTTGCTTCGTAGTGCAGGCCTCTGATTTAAAACAGGGATGTCATGCTGTGATTGGCTTGGGAAAAACATGCTGAATCTGATTGGTTACTGAAAAGTGAATGCATAGAAACAGCTGATCAACTAGCAGTGATGTGAAAACGTTATTGAAGTCTTCATTTCAGAACTCACGCTGAGCTCCACGTTACGGATAAGAATATAATCTGTGTCGGACCTCAGGAAGGAGGCTGCAGGGGGGGTCCTAACAAACTGAACTGACCTCTCCTGTAACATTGTGATAAAATATACAATAACAGGTACCAACAAAATGAAAAATAAGAGTTGCGGATGTCTAATTTTTACATTTAGCTGACGCTGCAGTTAAATGCTTTTCAACCTTGAAGGTACGAACTCCAGACAACAAGTAATAAGGGCAAATATGATAAAATCTGCTTCAAATGAGCCAAATTACGAAGAGCCGTATGAAAGTGCAGCTGTTTTTTTTGTTTTTATAATCCGGGGTGCAGTCGGAGGAGATGTTTTTAGCTTTCTTCTCAAACCACTTAAATTACAATATGCTAGAAGATTATTATGGAACACCAAAAACAGATTGGCCACCACAGCGTTAATGTGAAACTCTTCATAACTACAGCTGGGAGCGTTGATCCATCCAGACAATGTGGGAACTCTTGAAACAGTTTTGTTCAGTTTGTTCAACTCACAGTGAAAGTCTACAGGATTCCTTTGTACCTCCACCTGTAATTTGCATTTCATTCATCGTAAAAATCAAATTTTGTATTAATTAATTCAAAGAAAGAAAGGGAAACGTGACTAAACTCAAAGTTAAAAGCTTTAACACATGAATAGAAAACATCAACTCGTGAACAGATGGGACTCAATCTCCACAGCCGGTTGTGTTGCAGGGTAATTGGCGCCAGTTGGAGAAGAATGTCATGCAAATTGTGTTGCGCCTGCGCTGCCAAACAGCTGCCATTTCTAATGAATACCCACTCTGAAATGGTGTGCACGTAGCGTGTAATGATGAGCCGCGCAGGAGGTCACTGCCATGTCACCACCAACGCTCGCTGTGTCCTTCCACTGATGGTGCATCGGAGGAGAATAAACAAAACAAAAACAGGTATAACTGTCCAGGGCCGGATTAGTACCCCCAGGGGCCCCTGGGCACTGAAGATCATGGGCCCCCCTCCACCCCATAACACCCACGCCCTCCAAAGGAGACGATCAAAACCTATTGACAACCAGCAAACTACAGGCAGTTGATAGAACCTTCGCCCCACCAGACAGAGACACACACACACACACACACACACACACACACACACACACACACACACACACACGGTACTAGGGTCCACCAGGTGTGTGATTTGACATGCCAAATCACTATTGGTCAAAAGATGAATGACTAGTCCAGCTGAGCAGGCATCAAGTATGCCTTTCCAGTTCAGTGGACCAGGTACTGCCATCTGACTCACACACCACAAGACAGCGTTACAATGAATTAAATCATAATAACGCATTGTATGGCTCAAGACTATGGCGATATAGTATTTGCTAAAAAATCACCCAAGCAGAAAGCACAATACGTGCTTGACTGAAGATACAACACAACTGAGTGCAGGTTGCAGAATAACAGTCAGTAAGTCAGCTGGCAAACTGCAGAAGGCAACATATACTGCACTTGACAACTAGCTAAGTCTCACACAGGCCTGTAGCCGCATCACACAATAGGCTGAACAAAATATGTACATCATCTGGTCACATGGACCAATTATATTACTCAATTTACAGATAGCATAATAGCGCTCACCTTTAGAAGTTCTTCTTTCTTATCTTTTTCTATGCAGTCGCGGATCAAATCCTGAAAGTCCAGCTCCCTCACCAGCTCGCTGAGCCCTACTACAGATGTGTTGGTAGCACTTTACTGCCGTGGTGCAGTTTCACCACGGTGAAGGTGTCGGCTCAGTGCCTTTTCAGAGAGAGAGCGCGTCTTTCCGCCGCCAGCCTCGTCCCCCCAACGAGATGCTGGATATTTAGCGCCGCCCGGTTCTGAAAGGCCGAGTAGAGCCCGACCGATGTATCTGCAGGCCGATGTTATCGGACCATATTAGGCATCTAGGCATTTCTCGAACTATAGGTATCAGCATATGTATATATATATATATATATATATATATATATATATATATATATATAATGTTAATTATCAATACTTTGCTTGGGCCCCAGGTGCCCATGGGCCACTGGGCTCATTCCCATAATGCCCATTGGGTAATCCGGGCTTATAACTGTCCTAATGTTTTGGCTGCAAAGTTGTAAAATACACTTTAGATTTTGTCTCGTGCAATATTTTGTCAGCTTTCTGTAAAATGGATTTGAAAGGAGATGTCTGTCCATCCATTTGTCCACCAATCAACACTTTGGCCCTGAACTAGTCTGGCTTTGCCAGATCTTCCTCCACAGAGACTACGCTGAAGGGTGCTTTTTTCCTCGTATGCCCAAGCATCCGTATTTTAAGAATCGAGAGTAAGAACGGGTTGGATGAAATTCAGTTTTATACAAAATTGCATGACAAGATTTCTCATCTAAATCTGATATTTAAAGTTTCAGGCTTTAACAAAACATCCAAACACCTTGTTTTTGATGATGTAAGTTAAGAAAGCCTCATTAAACATGGGTTAAGATTAGCAACCTGGTTTGCTGATCAGGCTTCTGCATTCAAACTCATGATAGTTAAAGAGAATCCTTCTCGTTGGGCCTTCTTTAAACAGTCAGCTGGCACATTGGTTCAAAATCTAATCTCAGACCTCCACCTGGAGTCAGAGCAGCCCCCCTCCGGGGTAGACCGAAGGTCCCTCGGCACAGACTGAGACTTTACAGACATTCATTTGTGCTGCTGTCACTCAACCCCGTAATCTAAGAGGCCATTACTGTGATGTGTTATTGTTGTTGTCAAGGTAAAGTGCTTTAATGATTTTAATTTATGGTTTGTCTGTCATGCACTGACTGTTTCAAATGCTCTTCCATTTAAGTAAAAGAGGCGTCATGCAGACCCCAGATCTGGCATCATGGTGCTGAGAAACAACTGGCTGCATCATTCTTCTGTAAGGGAACAGACAGTCACATTCCTCATAGGCCGTGTAATGGGAAGCATGGTTTCATATGTCCTTCTATAATATGCATGTTATTATTCATATCATTATTCACAATGCTTTTCAGGTTGTATGACTTTTAAAATCCCTTCCCTGTGTGTCCTCTTTGAAGGAGACTCTTAGTCTCCAAGGAGACACCACGGAGTCTGAAGGAGACATTTGTTCAGTATTACGTTTATCAAAGCAAGTCCGGGGTCAGGACCATAGCAAGTCCAGGGTCAGCACCATAGCAGGTCCGGGGTCAGGACCATAGCAAGTCCAGGGTCAGCACCATAGCAGGTCCGGGGTCAGGACCATAGCAGGTCCGGGGTCGGGACCATAGCAGGTACGGAGTCGGGACCATAGCAGGTCCGGGGTCGGGACCATAGCAGGTACGGAGTCGGGACCATAGCAGGTCCAGGGTCAGGACCATAGCAGGTCCAGGGTCAGCACCGTAGCAGGTCTCGGGTCAGTTGGGTTTACGTAAAGAATGTAACAGTTGGGTTTAGGAGAAGAAGAAGAACGTGACGGTTGGGTTTAGGAGAAGAAGAAGAACGGGACGGTTGGGTTTAGGGAACATGACACACGGGACACGAACCCCGGTCTCCTGGGTCCTGCCTCCTTATGAGGACATTTAGCGCTTCTTATACTTCGTTATCTCAAAACCAGAAGCCGTTGCCGTGCAGTGTCTCCGGGACGTCTGTAATGTCCAGCTCACCAACAGAAGACTAAAACGGGAGGACGCTAAAACAAGCTGCACGCGCCGCGCTTCCATCTAACGTCATTTGGTGTTAGCCCACACCTAACCCTGACCCTGACCCTAAACTAACCCCTAAACTAACCCCTAACCCTGACCCTAAACTAACCCTGACCCTAACCCTGACCCTAAACTAACCCTGACCCTAAACTAACCCCTAACCCTAACCCTGACCCTAAACTAACCCTGACCCTAAACTAACCCCTAACCCTGACCCTGACCCTAAACTAACCCCTAAACTAACCCCTAACCCTAACCCTGACCCTAAACTAACCCCTAACCCTGACCCTAAACTAACCCCTAACCCTAACCCTGACCCTAAACTAACCCTGACCCTAAACTAACCCCTAACCCTGACCCTGACCCTAAACTAACCCCTAAACTAACCCCTAACCCTAACCCTGACCCTAAACTAACCCCTAACCCTGACCCTAAACTAACCCCTAACCCTGACCCTGACCCTAACATAGCCCCTAACCCTGATCCTAACCCCTTGTGCCCGTGCCCCTCGCAGCGCCCATCCAGGGCACTACGTTTCTACCCTAACCCTGATTTAGGGTCAGGGTCGCAGTAATGTGTTTGCGTAATAGATAGATGGATCTTTATTGTCATTGTATGCAGTACAACAAAATTACACATAATTAAATTATGTATAACTTTAGACCTTACCTATATCTCTTTTATCCTCAGAAGCCCCCCCCCCCCACCCCCCCTTTCCCCTCGCTCTGCCCTAATCATATATTTCTGTGAAATATTTCACACAGGTTTCACAATCAAGTCTGGAAAATACAACACATCTGTGTGTTGTTTAATGAAAACATCAGCATGCACATGCTGGTGTTGCCAGCTCCACATAATTAAGGCAGAGGTGAGAGAGTGGAGTGGGCGGCGGATTACAGCGCTTAATTACAGCGAGTTTGATAATTCATTAGCAGCCATATTGCATGATTACTTTCATTAACTCCATTATTAGGAATTGAATGCTCTGAAGGCTTCAGTGTGTTAGAGAACAAGCTCACAGCCACATCACAGCTTTGAGAATACATTTAAAGGGTCCACATTATGAAAAAGGATCACTTTTTCTGGGATTTGGGGGTTATTTGGTGTCTCTGGTGCTTCCACACGCACACACACTTGATAAATAACCATCCATGGTGTTTTGAGTGAGATCCGGTTTCTGAATGCCCTCTGATCCGGTTTCTGAATGTCCTCTGATCCGGTTTCTGAATGTCCTCTGATCCGGTTTCTGAATGTCCTCTGATCCGGTTTCTGAATGTCCTCTGATCCGGTTTCTGAATGTCCTCTGATCTGGTTTCTGAGTGTCCTCTGATCCGGTTTCTGAGTGTCCTCTGATCTGGTTTCTGAGTGTCCTCTGTCTTCAGTCTCCGGGTGAGCTGTCCAACATCTGCACGGCTTTCTACGTCACTAGAGACGAGGTGGCTAACCGTAGCATGCTAGCTCGTTCTCAATGGAAAACACTGCTCCAACAGCCACTAGTGGACCAGAATCTCCAAAAGAACTACTTCCTGTCCCTGTTCTACTTCCTGTCACTGTTCTACTTCCTGTCACTGTTCTACTTCCTGTCCCTGTTGTGTCCCTGGTCTAGAAGAAGTCTCCCAGCTGATCCTGCCTTGGACTGACCAAAGCTGGAGAAAGAGTTATCAGCTGATGGATCTTACCGAGCTACTGAGCATGTGCAGCTCCCAACAAAGATAGGATAGAATGGAGATGTCTCACTCTGGAGATAAAACTAGAGAGACGTCTCACACTTAAAACTAGAGAGACGTCTCACTCTGGAGATAAAACTAGAGAGACGTCTCACTCTGGAGATAAAACTAGAGAGATGTCTCACTCTGGAGATAAAACTAGAGAGATGTCTCACTCTGGAGATAAAACTAGAGAGATGTCTCACTCTGGAGATAAAACTAGAGAGATGTCTCACTCTGGAGATAAAACTAGAGAGATGTCTCACTCTGGAGATAAAACTAGTGAGATGTCTCACTCTGGAGATAAAACTAGAGAGATGTCTCACTCTGGAGATAAAACTAGAGAGATGTCTCACTCTGGAGATAAAACTAGTGAGATGTCTCACTCTGGAGATAAAACTAGAGAGATGTCTCACTCTGGAGATAAAACTAGAGAGATGTCTCACTCTGGAGATAAAACTAGAGAGATGTCTCACTCTGGAGATAAAACTAGAGAGATGTCTTGTTATTTTATTTCATGTAATTCGTTTGTTTTGCTGTATTTGTTTGTATTAACTGCTGCTGTGTAAAGACGCTGCGAGTCTCTGAAAGAAAGATACAAGTGTATAAGTGTGCATGCGTGCGTGCTAGTGTGTGTGTTTGTGTGTGTGCGTGCTAGAGTGTGTGCATGTGTGTGCGTGCGTGCGTGCTAGAGTGAATGTGTGTGTGTGTGTGTGTGTGTGTGTGTGTGTGTGTGTGTGTGTGTGTGTGTGTGTGTGCGTGCTAGAGTGAATGTGTGTGTGTGTGAGAGACGTGAGGACAGGACCTTTACAGAGGCAGGCGGTGCCTTGCTGAAGTGTTCAGGCCATTTTCTAGAAGGCAGAGAGTCAAACAGGCAACTCTGCAGAGGACGGAGCTGTCAGCGAACTTCTTCAGATCTTTCTTTCCTTCCCCGGCTCGCTGCAGGTCTTTGACGGGAGGTTAGCTGGCTGTAGTAGTTGTAGTAGTAGTATTAGTAGTAGTAGTTGTAGTCGTAGTAGTAGTCGTAGTCGTAGTCGTAGTCGTAGTCGTAGTCGTAGTCGTAGTAGTCGTTGTAGTAATAGTAGTCGTAGTAGTAGTAGTAGTAGTTGTAGTAGTCGTAGTAGTAGTAGTAGTAGTCGTAGTAGTAGTAGTCGTAGTAGTAGTAGTAGTCGTCGTAGTAGTCGTAGTAGTAGTAGTAGTCGTAGTAGTTGTAGTAGTAGTAGTAGTAGCAGTAGTAGCAGTAGTAGTAGTAGTAGTAGTCGTAGTAGTAGTAGTAGTAGTCTTGGTCAGTGTCTTTCAGTATCAGATAACGATATAAAAATCCTCCTTTAGCATTTCAGATGATAGTATTAAAAGCGTAGTAATAGAGACTGAAACTCCTTTAAGGAGGCAGACTACAGTGGACCTTCACCCAGGAGACCGGGGTGCGTGTCCCGTTCTTGTCCTCGTTCTTGAAACATGTCCGCTCCATCTGATTCACACCTTTGCATTGTCACAAGCAGCTCCTCCGGGGGATGTGTGAGAAGTCCAGGGCTGCATGTGTGAAAGAGAAAATGAGGCGATGACGTGAAAGAGAAAAACAACCGGGTGTGTCTGACATTGAAAGTTCAGTCGTGGACTCCTGCCGACTGGCAGCAGAACCGGGTCCCCACGAACCAGCAGGTGGACAACGTGTCTCTTCCGTTGCTTTTCTGATGTTGTTTACTTCTTCCCCCCAAAATGCCATTCTGCCCTTCAGCCACCTGACTCCATGAATAATGAATCAAACCAGGAGTGAGACAGCGTTTTCAGACAGCCTCGGGCCAGATGTGGGTCCACACAAATCAATGCTTCCAACACCTCCAGTCCAATTGAACATAAGACTAATTTGGCGTCAAAATCAACACTTCTTTCCCCACAAACACACCTGGAACCGTTGTGTTTTTGCACAATCAAGCCAGAGGAGGATTGATCTCCGAGTCTTTCCGCTGTGCAATCAGCACTAGCTTATATTTTTCTAATTCATGAGCACTGAGTGCCAGAGAGACCGTGGGCTCCCTCACACACACCAGCAGGACTTCACGGTTTTTTTCCAATTGCTAACACACACAGCACAATTATTGAAAGCTACACTGTGTAAGAATCTCTCCCGTCTAGCGTTGAGATCATACATCGCAATCAACTCTCTCGCCACGCGGTTGAAAGAACGTGTTACAGCTACGGTAGACGTCACGCTTCCAGAAGAGAGAGGCCGTCTGTCAGCCGTGCACCCCCCGGCGGTGGAGAGAGAAGAAGAGACCGCAGCGGTCCGGAGGATAATTAACTACGCGGTAACAAATTCAACGTTTACAGTAACTTACAGTAACTGTTACAACTGTCCAGCAAGTTACTGTGAATCCTTTGTACAGTAAAGGTACCGAACCTCCATTTACAGTATTTGATGTATTCATGTAAAATACGAAACACTTAAACACAACATAAGAGTTAAGATAAAAAGTAAAAATACAGTAGTTTACTGTACTATTTGCAGTACTATAGTGGCTACTTACTGTGCAATACTGATATGTAATACCTAAAAAGATACTGGAATTCTGTGAAATTTCATTACTGTTTATTTATTTGTTATTAATTCTTAACTACTTTTTGCATAATGTGTGTACAAAGCTATTTTATATATGTGTATAGTTGCTCTCAGGACTGTGCACCAGGTCCCCCCCCCCCTTTATGTCTGCACCACCTATACTTTATATTTTTATATTTTTATATTTCATGTTGACACTGTAAAGGTTTTGCTTCAAACTTGTTGCACAGGTACGGCACAGTGTAAATATAATAAAGGCTTTTTATTCTATTCTAGTCTACTCTGTTCTAGTCTTCTCTACTCTATTCTATTCCGTTCTATTCTCTTCTATTTTATTCTATTATATTCTATTATAGTCTATTCTAGTCTCTTCTATTCTACTCTATTCTATTCTGTTCTATTCTCTTCTATTTTATTCTATTATATTCTATTCTATTATATTCTAGTCTCTTCTATTCTATTCTCTTCTCTTCTCTTCTATTCTACTCTATTCTATTCTATTCTAGTCTACTCTGTTCTAGTCTTCTCTATTCTATTCTATTCTAGTCTATTCTATTCTATTCTACTCTATTCTATTCTAGTCTATTCTATTCTATTCTAGTCTACTCTGTTCTAGTCTTCTCTATTCTATTCTATTCTAGTCTATTCTATTCTATTCTACTCTATTCTATTCTAGTCTATTCTATTCTATTCTATTCTATTCTATTCTACTCTATTCTATTCTATTTTATTCTATTCTAAGTCTATTCTATTCTATTCCATTCTATTATAGTCTATTTTATTCTATTCTATTCTAGTCTATTCTATTCTGTTCTATTCTGTTCTATTCTGTTCTATTCTCTTCTATTTTATTCTATTATATTCTATTCTATTATATTCTAGTCTCTTCTATTCTATTCTATTCTCTTCTCTTCTCTTCTATTCTATTCTACTCTATTATATTCTACTTTATTCTATTCTAGTCTATTCTATTCTATTCCATTCTATTATAGTCTATTTTATTCTATTCTATTCTAGTCTATTCTATTCTGTTCTATTCTCTTCTATTTTATTCTATTATATTCTAGTCTCATCTATTCTATTCTCTTCTCTTCTCTTCTATTCTATTCTTTTCTAGTCTAGTCTCTTCTCTTATATTCTATTCTATTCAAGTCTAGTCTCTTCTATTCTATTCTATTCTAATCTATTATATTATATTATATTATATTATATTATATTATAGTCTAGTCTATTCTATTCTCTTCTCTTCTCTTCTATTATATTCTATTCTAGTCTCGACCACCTTACAAAAACCTTTTAACCCAATCCTAATTCCTCCCTGAAGTCTCCAGTGAGCGTCCCAGCCCAGTTACAGGTCTTCCAAACCATAACATGATATTGGTTCTTTATTTTGTCATCAGCTAAATTCTTTCCTTTACAAAAACAGTATTCATGAAAAATTCCCATCAGGTTTGAGATCAAATCCCAGCACAGAACCGGTCCAAATAGTCAACGACAGACTTGGTACTAGTCTCACTCCTCATTCGTCTGGATGTGGGTGCAGCATTAAACCATGGATCAGAACCTTCTAATCCAGCGCCTTGCTAAGTGGGTTGGTCTCTCTGATGATGTTCTGATCTGGTTTCAAACCTACGCTACTGGCAGAGAGTCTGGGGTTTCCCCAGCATGTTCCCTCGGATCAGGGAGGCTCCAAAATCATGGTACCAGCTGTCACCGTGGTCCCGCTACACGTCCTGTGATGCCGTGTTCATCCTGCTACGTCCTGCTGGGCCTTGTAATGCTGCACAGTGCCCTGCTATGCCATGAACTACTACAAAGAACTACTACAAACTACTATTTTTTTCTATTTTTGTTTTCTGCCACTCTTCATTCTAACCCCAACCGGTCATCAGACACCGCCTACCAAGAGCCTGGGTCTGGGACTGGGTCTGGGTCTGGGTCTGTCTGAGGTTTCTTCCTAAAACGAAGTTTTTCCTCACCACTGTCCCACTGTTGCTTGCTCTGGAGGAAACTACTAGAACTGTTGGGTCCTTGTAAATTCTGGAGTGTGGTCTAGACCTGCTCTATCTGGTCTAGACCTGCTCTATCTGGTCTAGACCTACTCTATCTGGTCTAGACCTGCTCTATCTGTCTCGAGATAACTCTTGTTATGAATTGATACTATAAATAAATTGAAATTGAAATTGAATTGGGGGATCATGTGACTAACGTAAGGAGACATTTGAGGACGCCATCTTGGGCTTTGGAAAACAGACCTTTTGTCCCTTTTTCTGACATTTTAGAGAACAAACAACTAACCGACAGACAGCTGTATCTCTACAGACAGCTGTATCTCCACAGACAGCTGTATCTCTACAGACAGCTGCATCTCTACAGACAGCTGCATCTCTACAGACAGCTGCATCTCTACAGACAGCTGTATCTCTACAGACAGCTGCATCTCTACAGACAGCTGCATCTCTACAGACAGCTGTATCTCTACAGACAGCTGTATTTCTACAGACAGCTGTATCTCTACAGACAGCTGCATCTCTACAGACAGCTGTATCTCTACAGACAGCTGTATCTCCACAGACAGCTGTATCTCCACAGACAGCTGTATCTCTACAGACAGCTGCATCTCTACAGACAGCTGCATCTCTACAGACAGCTGTATCTCTACAGACAGCTGTATCTCTACAGACAGCTGCATCTCTACAGACAGCTGCATCTCTACAGACAGCTGCATCTCTACAGACAGCTGCATCTCTACAGACAGCTGTATCTCTACAGACAACTGCATCTCTACAGACAGCTGCATCTCTACAGACAGCTGTATCTCTACAGACAGCTGCATCTCTACAGACAGCTGCATCTCTACAGACAGCTGTATCTCTACAGACAGCTGCATCTCTACAGACAGCTGTATCTCTACAGACAGCTGCATCTCTACAGACAGCTGCATCTCTACAGACAGCTGCTCACGATACAACTTTAGTAAAAGAAGGCGGTACATCTACATAAGTACATCTACTCCAGTAATGTAACTGAGTACATGTACTCCAGTAATGTAACTGAGTACATCTACTCCAGTAATGTAACTGAGTACATCTACTCCAGCAATGTAACTGAGTACATCTACTCCAGCAATGTAACTGAGTACATGTACTCCAGCAATGTACCTCAGTCCAGTATCTGGTTTAAGATTTCTTCCACCATACCCTCTCACCCAGTGTCCTTCCTCCCTCCCTCTCTCTCTCGCCCCCCCCCCCGTCAGTCCATCTCAGAGATTTGGACAGTCATCATCGCAGTAAATAGCAGTGAGTCAGTCCCCGGCAGCGCTGCAGTCCTCTGGTGTGATTTGGCTGCCGGCGAGTGTCTGACGCACTTCATGTCTCATTTGTGAGGCTGATTGAAACGGGTGCTTTACGTTGGAGGACGATAACAAGTGGCATTTATCTCACGGAGGGGTCACAATGATTACACTCACACACCTCCTGCAGAGACTGAAAGCCGAACACACCGACCATGCTTATGTATCACTTAAAATCAGACTTTTCCATCAGAAGCATGACTTACACCGAGTCACATCTGGTTTTAGCTGCAGCCAGATCGTTGATTCGGGTGGGACTGAACAGGAAATGAGAAACTAACTTTCCTTCGTTTATTAGCTAGTGTCGAAGTGAAGAGGATTGATTGAGAGGAAAGGGAACAGATGGCTGCGTGGGGCTCTCTTCTTAGAGGAAATCAAACCCATATTCCACCCTCGTTCCCTCTGAGATGTCATGGAGACGGAGACGGACATTAAAAAGTATTTCAAATAGTACTTAAAGTTACAATCTCAAAGATCTCAGTTTTGATCTCTTTGCCTCAACAATGGTAATAAGTAGTGCTCGGACTTGTCTCAAACTTATTGCGGACTTGTTGCGGACTTGTCTCGGACTTGTCGCGGACTTGTCTCAAACTTATTGCGGACTTGTCGCGGACTTGTATCAAAACTTGACTCGGACTTGTCTCAAACTTGTCTCAGACTTGTCGCGGGCTTGTCTCAAACTTGTCGCGGACTTGTCTGGTACTTGCCTCGGACTTGTCTCGGAGTTGTCTCAAACTTGTCATGGACTTATTGCAAACTTGTCTCAAACTCGTCTCGGACTTGTCGTGAACTTGTCTTGGACTTGTCTCGGACTTGTCTCAAACTTGTCGTAAACTTGTCTTGGACTTGTCTCGGACTTGTCTTGGACTTGCCAAACGTTCCAACACGTTCTCACAAAATTTGCTCGGTTATTGTTGTAAGAAGTCTCCTCTAGCTCCGAGTCCCTCCATATTTAGAAACGCTTGGTAGGGACCTTTGGCGTCTTGGTCGGGACGTTCATTTAACTGACATGCGGCACAAGAACGGTAAAGATAGGTTTAATAAAAGATGGTGGGTGGGGTTACAAAATGTATGTTTCAGGGACACACGGGACACGAACCCCGGTCTCCTGGGTGAAAGTCCTGTGTTTGCCCCATCCACCCCACGCGGATTTTGCCGCACTGGGAGACACCGACCAAGCCTCAGTATTAGTGAGAACAGCTTTAATGTCCTAGTCAGGGGCGCCTGGATAGCTCAGTTGGTAGAGCGTGCGCCCATATATAGAGGTTTACTCCTCGACGCAACGGGCCCTGGTTGGACTCCGACCTGCGGCCCTTTGCTGCATGTCATCCCCCCCCCCCTTTACTTTCTTAAGATGTCCTATCAATGAAGGCCTAAAAATTCCTAAAAAAGAATTTTAAAAACATATACCGTGTATATATATGAGGATATAGGATATATATTCTTTCTTGAATCCAGAAATATGTTTTTTTTTTTTGTTCTAAAGAAACTCCTTCTTTCAAAACAAAACCATTGATGAAGTGCAATTATTGGTTTAATTCAAAATCCATCCAGAACAGGCGCTGGTGGCCTGGCGGCCTCGTGGCGGCCTGGCGGCCTCGTGGCGGCCTGGCGGCCTCGTGGCGGCCTGGCGGCCTCGTGGCGGCCTGGCGGCCTCGTGGCGGCCTCGTGGCCTCGTGGCCTGGTTTACACCAATCAATAATTTTTTCATTTTTCGACACAGACACAATGTACAGTATGGATTCTTCAGGACAAGAAATAGGTTTGAGATGGGAACATGTCCGTTTCTTTAGTGATGCCTGTGTTGCTTTTATTTGGCAGTCCAGAAGGTTCTTGTTACGGCAAAATAAAAAGACTCTGGGCCCTATTTTAAGGATCCAAGCACCGGGCGCAGGTGCGTTTAGGGCGTGTCCAAATCCACTTTTGTTAGTTTGACGGCGTAAAAGAGGGTCGGTGTGCCGGGTGCATGGTTCTAAAGGATTGGACTTACTGTCTTCATTAAGCAGAGGTGTGTTCTGGGTAACATGCAATCAACCAATCAGAGGTCCTCTCCCATTCCCTCTAACAGCAAATCAGAGGTCCTCTCATGTGTGTGTGTGTAACAAGCATGGCGTACGTCCCTGTGTGTGTGTGTGTGTGTGTGTAACAAGCATAGCGTACGTCCCTGTGTGTGTGTGTGTAACAAGCATAGTGTGCGCGCTGTGCATAATCTTAGGAACATTTTAATAATTCTGTTAAAACAACATTGAAATGCTGCGTTATTGATTTTAGAGGTTTTTGTTGGTCAATAGCGCGATCACTTCCTGTTGCCTCAAGATAGCAATACTCCCAGAATGCACCTGAACCCATCTCCCTGTAAGACCAGCACGCCCAGAATGCATCTGAACACACCTCCCTGTAAGACCAGCACGCCCAGAATGCACCTGAACCCATCTCCCTGTAAGACCAGCACGCCCAGAATGCACCTGAACACACCTCCCTGTAAGACCGGCTCGCCCAGAATGCACCTGAACACACCTCCCTATAAGACCGGCACGCCCAGAATGCACCTGAACGCACCTCCCTATAAGACCGGCACGCCCAGAATGCACCTGAACCCATCTCCCTGTAAGACCAGCACACCCAGAATGCACCTGAACACACCTCCCTGTAAGACCAGCACGCCCATAATGCACCTGAACACACCTCCCTGTAAGACCAGCACATCCAGAATGCACCTGAACACACCTCCCTGTAAGACCGGCTCGCCCAGAATGCACCTGAACACACCTCCCTGTAAGACTAGCACGCCCAGAATGCACCTGAACACACCTCCCTGTAAGACCAGCACGCCCAGAATGCACCTGAACACACCTCCCTGTAAGACCAGCACGCCCAGAATGCACCTGAACACACCTCCCTGTAAGACCAGAATGCACCTGAACGCACCTCCCTGTAAGACCAGCACGCCCAGAATGCACCTGAACGCACCTCCCTGTAAGACCAGCACGCCCAGAATGCACCTGAACACACCTCCCTGTAAGACCAGCACGCCCAGAATGCACCTGAACGCACCTCCCTGTAAGACCAGCACGCCCAGAATGCACCTGAACGCACCTCCCTGTAAGACCAGCACGCCCAGAATGCACCTGAACACACCTCCCTGTAAGACCAGCACGCCCAGAATGCACCTGAACACACCTCCCTGTAAGACCAGCACGCCCAGAATGCACCTGAACGCACCTCCCTGTAAGACCAGCACGCCCAGGGGCGCTGGACGGGAAATTAACAACTGCGTCGGTCTTAAAATAGCAAAGACACTTACATCGGGCTTTGCTCTGCGCTGAGTGCTGGATAAGATCCTGAACATCTAAAAGATGAAGGTTTATTGTGATGATAAATGCACCATTTTTAAATCCTATTCATGTGTTCATGTTATGGGGTGGGGGGTGCTCCCTCTGTGCGTCTACCCCTCGGCTCCGGCCCTGCACCCTGCATCATGTTGTCTGCAGACGTGATCCCACATGAAATAACCTTTTTAATATTATAAAGCTTTGAAATGAAAGCTTCTCTGCTGCTCCCGGAGCAGCTTTCACTGCACAGTTGCTCCAAACTGCACACACCTCCAGAGCTGCTTTTCCTGCACACACACACACACGACCACACACACACACGACCACACACACACACACACACACACACTCATCCGTCTCCGTGCAGAGCGGAGCAGAGAGCACCATCATCAGACACATGCAGCACCGTCTCTGGACGTAGACTCAGCCCGGACAGGTGAGTGAAGCTTCTTCCTCCTAAACCACGGCGGTGTTTCTTTGTTTGTTTCTGTCTTCTTCCCTCCCTCCCCCCCCCCCACCCCCAAACCTCCCAGCCCCAAAACCAGTCACAGTCAGATGGATTTTTTAATAGCTGTTTGTGAGAGGATGTTACGCAGCCACATAGCCCGACAGAAGCCCAGCGGATGCCAGATGTTAGAGAGGCGGGTTGGTCTGTTATAGAGACGTCGTTAGGCTCAGGAGAGGTCACTTCTTTTCACAGATGACCTGCCTGCTCATGACAACAAGATGCAAAACAAAGAAGTTCCAAGAAAATCCCCCTTCAGCTCCACGAGAAATACATGATGGGTTCAATGGATTTAATTGTTGGGATCAGTGGGATTATTGGATGTCGAATATCGGACAGCAGAGAGCAGAGAGCTCCCTGAGTATGAGCTGCTGTTGTTCTCTCACTCTGTCAAAACCAAGATGTTGCACCCAAAGTCTGATCTGGAAGCAGGTTGTTTGTGGCTGTTTTTGCCTTAAATGAAACCTCGGGCTGCGACTAATGATTGTTTTCATAGTCGATTAATCTGTTGATTATTTTATGGATGAACTGATTAGTTGTTTGGTCTCTTTAATGTCAGAAAATGGTGAAAAATGTGGATCAACACGCCCGAGATGACGTCCTCAGATGTCTCGTTTGTCCCCAACTCAAAGATATTCAGCTTACTGTCACAGAGGAGAGAAGACACTAGACACATATTCACATTTAACACGCTGACATTAGAAGTTTTTACTTTTATTCATAAAAAAATGACTGTAACCGATTTATGGATTATCAAAAAAATTGGCGATGAATTTAATAGTTCACAACCAATCGATTAATCTTTGCAGCTCTTTATGAATCTACGGAGTTGTGATAGAAGATGGTCCACTTTACAAATGTGCACGATGGCGATTTGAGAATAAGTTACATCATTACAGCTTTTAAAATGTGTTTGCTGCTTTTCTCTGTTTTATATTATCAACAAAAGCTGATTGGATGTAGGACAGTTGGTCGGACAAATAAAGGAGACAATGGGTTGTGTTTGTGTGGATGGGAAGGTGCGTTCATGAGAAACATCATTTACTCAGAAATCCTCGTGTTGGTGTAACATTTGTGGATCCTAGTGTTGGGTCCGGTTTCTACGGTCCGGTCCGGGGACTCAGGCTGAACCAGTTTGACAGCTGACCCGCCCTGCGTGACTACGAAGCCTCCTGTAGCGGACATCAACGGCCTGTGATGACGGCAGCATGGCACTAAATCCAAAGCAGTGTTGGACATTAGCGTTTCGGGTTTAATTCTCAATAGTGTCGCTGTTTCCTGAATGAAGTAGCTTTTTTGGGGCGGCTGTGGCTCAGTGGCAGAGAGGTCGGCTACCAATCGCAAGGTTGGTGGTTCGATCCCTGGCCCGTAGTCCCATGTCGAAGTCCTTGGGCAAGACACTGAACCCAGAGTTGTCCCTGATGCTGCACCATCGGTGTGTAAATATATGTATGTATGTGTGTGTGTGTGTGTGTGTGTGTGTGATGAGCAGGTGTGTAGATGTGTGTGAGTGTGTATCTGAGTAGGTGTGTAGATCGAGAGATATTTATTGATCCCAAAAATGAAAAATTATAGTTACAGCAGCAAAATCAGTGAAACAGCACAGAATATAAATATAAAAGAAAAAAGATGTGTGTGTGTGTGTGTGTGTGTGTGTGTGTGTGTGTGTGAGTGTGTAGCTGATGAGCAGGTGTGTAGATGTGTGTGAGTGTGTATCTGATGAACAGGTGTGTAGATGTGTGTGAGTGTATATCTGATGAGCAGGTGTGTAGATGTGTGTGAGTGTGTATCTGATGAGCAGGTGTGTAGATGTGTGTGTGTGTGAGTGTGTATCTGATGAGCAGGTGTGTAGAAGTGTGTGAGTGTGTATCTGATGAGCAGGCGTGTAGATGTGTGTGTGTGAGTGTGTATCTGATGAGCAGGTGTGTAGAAGTGTGTGAGTGTGTATCTGATGAGCAGGTGTGTAGATGTGTGTGAGTGTGTATCTGATGAGCAGGTGTGTAGATGTGTGTGTAGATGTGTGTATCTGATGAGCAGGTGTGTAGATGTGTGTGTAGATGTGTGTATCTGATGAGCAGGTGTGTAGAAGTGTGTAGCTGATGAGCAGATGTGTGTGAGTGTGTATCTGATGAGCAGGTGTGTAGATGTGTGTGTAGATGTGTGTATCTGATGAGCAGGTGTGTAGAAGTGTGTGAGTGTGTATCTGATGAGCAGGTGTGTAGAAGTGTGTGAGTGTGTATCTGATGAGCAGGTGTGTAGATGTGTGTGTGTGAGTGTGTATCTAATGAACAGGTGTGTAGATGTGTGTGAGTGTGTATCTGATGAGCAGGTGTGTAGATGTGTGTCAGTGTGTATCTGATGAACAGGTGTGTAGATGTGTGTGAGTGTGTATCTGATGAGCAGGTGTGTAGAAGTGTGTGAGTGTGTATCTGATGAGCAGGTGTGTAGATGTGTGTGAGTGTGTATCTGATGAGCAGGTGTGTAGATGTGTGTGAGTGTGTATCTGATGAGCAGGTGTGTAGATGGTTCCTGGATGATGTTAAAGAGCTTTATAAGAACAGTCAGTTAGTAGATAGGCTGTGTCATGGATGAAGTAGTACGGTGGGACGGGGAAACAACGCATGTTGTGTGTATGTACTAGAACGTTTTTATAGCTTTTTGTCACCTTTTTTGTTGCCTTTTTGGCCGGATGTTCGTCCCCATCCTCTGTCTCTGTGTCGGCGCTCTAACCTGCGGCTGATTTCTGAGGACTATGGTTACCTGGTCCTCAGATCTCTGCAGGGTAAATCCAGACAGCTAGCTAGACTATCTGTCCAATCTGAGGACTATGGTTACCTGGTCCTCAGATCTCTGCAAGGTAAATCCAGACAGCTAGCTAGACTATCTGTCCAATCTGAGGACTATGGTTACCTGGTCCTCAGATCTCTGCAGGGTAAATCCAGACAGCTAGCTAGACTATCTGTCCAATCAGAGGACTCTGGTTACCTGGTCCTCAGATCTCTGCAGGGTAAATCCAGACAGCTGCTAGACTATCTGTCCAATCTGAGGACTCTGGTTACCTGGTCCTCAGATCTCTGCAGGGTAAATCCAGACAGCTAGCTAGACTATCTGTCCAATCTGAGGACTATGGTTACCTGGTCCTCAGATCTCTGCAAGGTAAATCCAGACAGCTAGCTAGACTATCTGTCCAATCTGAGGACTATGGTTACCTGGTCCTCAGATCTCTGCAGGGTAAATCCAGACAGCTAGCTAGACTATCTGTCCAATCAGAGGACTCTGGTTACCTGGTCCTCAGATCTCTGCAGGGTAAATCCAGACAGCTGCTAGACTATCTGTCCAATCTGAGGACTCTGGTTACCTGGTCCTCAGATCTCTGCAGGGTAAATCCAGACAGCTAGCTAGACTATCTGTCCAATCTGAGGACTATGGTTACCTGGTCCTCAGATCTCTGCAAGGTAAATCCAGACAGCTAGCTAGACTATCTGTCCAATCTGAGGACTATGGTTACCTGGTCCTCAGATCTCTGCAGGGTAAATCCAGACAGCTAGCTAGACTATCTGTCCAATCAGAGTCTCTGTTGACGACTAAAACTACTTCTGAACGTACACATGTTCCACCAAAACAACTTCCTTCCTGAGACTATTTAGCAGAGGCACCGTGGCTCCGTCCGGCGCTTAGCCCCGCCGACAATGATTGTGATTGGTTTAAAAAATGGGAACAACTGAGACATCTAGTGGGCAAATTTGGTGTACCGGTCCCGTCCGGTGTTAAGGCCCTGTTTCAAATATTTCAGATATTCACGCTTATTTAACAAGAGGAGCCAGTGGGGGGTCAAATCTAACCTTCACTTAACTTATTTATCATGAGGTTTTTGATCGCTATGAGCTAGCTTAATGGTTGCCGTTTGCTATTGTTTTAATTGTATTATTTTCTTTTCATTTGTTATTTAGCTTTGTAGATTAGCAGATATTGTATTTGTTTTTTTTGGCGTGCTCTTGGCGGCGTTGACGTCGTATACACACAAACACACACACACATATATATATATATATATATATATATATATATATAACTACTACAAACTACTATTTCTAGTCACTGTTCCATTATCTTTTACTGTGATTGTTATTGCCGCTCTTCATTCAACCCCAGCCGGCCCCGTCAGACTCCGCCTACCAAGAGCCTGGGTCTGGGTCTGGGTCTGGGTCTGGGTCTGTCCCAGGTTTCTTTGTAAACGGAAGTTTTTCCTCACCACTGTTGCGCTGTTGCTTTGGAGGGAACTACCAGAACTGTTGGGTCCTTGTAAATTATAGAGCGGTCTAGACCTGCTCTATCTGTAAATTATGGAGCGGTCTAGACCTGCTCTATCTGTAGATTATAGAGCGGTCTAGACCTGCTCTATCTGTAAATTATAGAGCGGTCTAGACCTGCTCTATCTGTAGATTATAGAGCGGTCTAGACCTGCTCTATCTGTAGATTATAGAGCGGTCTGGACCTGCTCTATCTGTAGATTATAGAGCGGTCTGGACCTGCTCTATCTGTAGATTATAGAGCGGTCTGGACCTGCTCTATCTGTAGATTATAGAGCGGTCTGGACCTGCTCTATCTGTAGATTATAGAGCGGTCTGGACCTGCTCTATCTGTAGATTATAGAGCGGTCTAGACCTGCTCTATCTGTAAATTATAGAGCGGTCTAGACCTGCTCTAGTTGTAAAGTGTCTCGAGATAACTCTTGTTATGAATTGATAATATAAACAAAATTTAATTGAAATTGAATCGTCTACAAACCCTGACTGGTCTTCATGAAGTGCATCATGGGATGTGTGAGTAACAGAGAGCGGACATCGAATCACAGTCTGAGCCGCTGTCGTCAGTTAAAACTGCTGCTTCTACTCGAGATAATGAGAAAGCATTTCATTTGGATGAGAGAGTAAGAGATATGCAACGAGCGTTGTGAGGTTATCTGCTGGATGTGAAGATGTAACCAAGATCATATTTTACATATTTATTGTCTCATATTATGAGATAACCAAAAGGCCGTTAAGGTGAAAAGATTTTCATTGTTTTAAACCCAATTATCTTTTTAATGCATTGTATTCATGAACATTGAGTGCCGTTGCATCCTGTAATTTAACTACAGTTTCCAGTTTCTTCCATCTGTTTACACACTTTCTCAAAACCTCGCCTCATTTGGGACGCGTTACCATCAACACGTCAATCAATGATGAAAAGAATCGCCAGATAAAAACAAAACTGCATTCCTCCACCGCCAAGGTGCTCTTAAGCAAGACACCGAACCCCCCTCAACTGCTCAGGGCGCTGGTCCAGCACTGGCAGCCCCCCCCCCACTCTGTTATCTCTCCATTAGTAGACCTGAGCGTGTGTGTGTATTCAGGCCTACAGTGTGTGTAGTGTGTAAATTGTAATTTCCCCACTGGGGATGAATAACAAGTATAAATTATTAAAATAAAATAAATTAATATGAAAAACATCTTTGGTACTTGGTATCTGCAGTATGCAGGTCACGTTTTGTTGCAAAGTTCTGCCTTTTCAGCCAAGAAATGAATAAAAACTGATTGTAAAACCTCTTTTGCATAAACAAACATTATTAATAGCAGGAGATGCAGTGACCAGACGGGCTCCGGGGGACAAGGACACGTTGGGGGGTGAAAACCACAGGAGCTGGACACTAGTTGGATTTAATTGGGTGAAATGTAACACGAACAGCTCTCTGCGAGGAAGTAACTGGCAGCGTGAGTCATGCGCCTGGCGGCTTCGCTCGGCGACGGCGAGGAGCGTGTCACATTAAAATGACAACATGTCGGCTGTCTTCATCGCTGAGATCCTAAACCTCTCCGGTCGAGCTTCTTCAATAGTTTCCCTGCTTTCCTTCCATGTTGTTCACATTTCAAGTTGATGTGTCCTCATCTCTCCAAATCTAAATCATGTCATCATGATCCTGTGGGTTTTTCTGGTTATCTTAACATTCAGAGGTGTTTGACTAAGTTTGAGACTCCAGAAACCCCCCCCCCCCCCTCGTTTGTCCCAGTTTTCAACACGTTAACGTTGTGACACGGTCCCAGTTTGGTTAGGTTAGGCACCAAAAGTACTGAGTTAAGTTGATAATACGGTGGTTTGGATTCAAATCAGGGACCCCCCCCCCATTGCCCGGCACCCCCCCACCCTCAAACCTGCCTCCTTACCAGGACGCAAATTTACAAATCCTACTATGGCCACGCCCTTCAATAGCACAATCAATAGTCAATTCAACAGTCCCATCCCGGGTCCAATCGGCTGTCCTAACCCCAACCAATGGGCGGGTCTCGGCGTGGCCACATAGGATTCATAATTTGGTTACCAGGAATGTTTGGCGCTCTTCTACTTCCTCACCTTACTTCCTGATCTGTCCCGTCATAACTACTATGGCCTCTAGAGGGCTCCGTCATTAGAAACTTAGATATAGGTCGTAGTTGCTGCTTGAACAAATGACCTATGTGGCCGTTTTCCAACCCGTTCTCACTCTGAACACGTAAAATATGGACGTTTGGACAGTGGCTGTTGGCGTCTGATGCGACGAAAAAGGCGCCCTTCGGTGTGTGTGAACGTACCGGGGAGAGCAGCTTCTGGACGGGGGTCAGCGAGTTGTATGTAAGGGGGGGGAATCCCGCGTAGGGAGGTTGGTTGGGGGGGCGGATGGTTCAAACACAGGGCTTTCACCCAGGAGAGCGGGGTTCGTGTCCCGCGTGTGTCCTTAACCGTCCCGTTATTCCCGCAAGTCAAAGAACCGTAAGCCCCCCCACGACCTCCTTAACCTAACAGCGTCAAAAGGGACGCCAATAGTCCCGACCAAGCACGTGTTATAAGAAGAAACATACGTAAATATAGGTCGTAGTTGCTGCTTGGACAAATGGGCCCGTCAGACACCGCCTACCAAGGGTCTGGGTCTGGGTCTGGGTCTGTCCGGGGTTTCTGCCTAAAAGGAAGTTTTTCCTCGCCACTGTTGCTTGCTCTGGAGGGAACTACTAGAACTGTTGGGTCCTTGTAAATTCTGGAGTGTGGTCTAGACCTACTCTATCTGTAAAGTGTCTCGAGATAACTCTTGTTATGAATTGATACTATAAATAAAATTGAATTGAAAAATTGAATTGAATTGAATGGGCAAAATCGGGGGTGGCAGTACCTGAGTCCGCAGGGAGTAGGGCTGGGAACCGGAGGGTCGCTGGTTCAAGTCCCCGTACGGACCAAAAGTATGGTGGTGGACTGGTAGCTGGAAAGGTGCCAGTTCACCTCCTGGGCACTGCCAAGGTGCTCTTGAGCAAGGCACCGAGCCCCCAACTGCTCAGGGCGCCTTTCCAGGGGCCGGCCACCCCCCCCCCACTCTGACATCTCTCCATTAGTGCATGTATAGGACCTGAACATGTGTGTGTAGTTCAGGCCTGTGCGTAATAACAACAGTGTAAAGTGTAGTTTCCCCTTATGGGATGAATAAAGTAGGCTATAATCAAATAAAATAAAAAATAAAAATGATCTATGTGGGCGTTTTCAGGGGACAACATCTTTTACGCGTAGGAGAAATCTGCAGACACATAAGCAAAGTGTCGACATGTTATGGAAGTAAAATAGCCCAAAATCTCCAATTTGAAGACCTGCACTAGCTGGCCTTAATCAAGAAGAAAATCAGCATTGATCCATCATGAAACTGTCGTTAATTGCAGCCAACAATACATTTTCAGATAGTTGTAGATGTAACGTACCGAAATAGCATCACACTGATTTAGCGTCTGCACCAGCTGATGTAGACTGACAAGTGGGATGTTATGTGTTGGGCCAAAGGGAAGGACGGGGCAGGAGAGGGTCTCTGGGAGAGGCATCCATCTTTGTTTTTTATCAGCGGTCTGTATGAACTTAAATGACTTTTATCTTTCACAGTCACTTTGAGATTAAGGTCTCTTTTTCCAAGAGAGAGGCGCCAACAGGAAACATTCACAAGGACGCGATCGGCAAAAGAGAAACACAACTTCACGTAAACATCAGATAATAAAGCTTTAAAATCTCCCGGGGGAACGTGGAGCCTGATCTCCGCTCCACGCAGAGCTCAGGAGCCTGCAGGACGTAAGAGGCCAAGTTGATTTATTCAGTATGTACGTGGGTGTGTGTCGATGTCTTTAAGAGAATTGCAGGGTCGGCATGCGCTTGTGTGTATGTGTGTGTCTATGTGTGTGTTTGTGTGTATGTGTGTGTATGTGTGTGTGTGTGTGTGTGTGTGTGTGTGTCTCCCTTGTTCTTTCTGACCAACTGCATTTGGGTCCAGGCATCGCTAATTCCTGACAATTTCATGTTCTTTAAAGCAGTGTTTCTCAAAGGGGGGTACTTGTACCCCCAGGGGTACTATGGGGGGGTACGTGTACCCCCAGGGGTACTATGGGGGGGTACGTGTACCCCCAGGGGTACTATGGGGGGGTACGTGAGATTTTTTTTTTTTAATGTTAATTTAAAAATATCAGTCATGCATTATTCCCTGAAAAATTATAATATAAAAGTATGAGTTGTCCTCGTGTTGTCCTCGTGTTGTCCTCGTGTTGTCCTCGTGTTGTCTTCATGTTGTCCTCATGTTGTCTTCGTGTTGTCCTCGTGTTGTCCTCGTGTTGTCTTCATGTTGTCTTCATGTTGTCCTCATGTTGCCCTCATGTTGCCCTCATGTTGTCCTCATGTTGTCCTCATGTTGTCTGTATGTTGTCCCCATGTTGTCCTCATGTTATCCTCATTTTGTCCCCATGTTGTCCTCATGTTGTCCCCATGTTGTCCTCATGTTGTCCTCATGTTGCCCTCATGTTAAGGTGACCAGATTTCTCAGACAAAATCCGGGGCCCTTTTCAGCTCAGAAGCGTTTATACCTCCAAAACACGTCATGTTTTTATTACATTACACTAGTCCTAGAGCTGTTCTCATTAGGGGCTGACCCCCCCTAAAGGTCTGATCCTAGTATCCCCCCTGCTGCTACTTCATACTTGTCCTCCACTACACCTCATAGGGGAATGTTGTAATGGTTACTGAACTACATTGATGCTTTATTGCTTCAGGCTTGTTTCTGCAACAGTTCATTGAGTATCAAAAAAAACTATTGAGGACGTATTGTCCTTTGGATGGATGCAGTATTAAACCAGATCACTACAGTCGGCAGCAGAGAAACAAGCTACAGTGGAAGTTAATTGGACAATTGTCCAGCTTTACGTTCATAAAAGTGCTCGTTTTGCTGCTGACAGACTCAGATTAATATTCTAAGTGTCTGACAACATTTTGGAAAGGATTTCTAAGGAGGTCGACCTTCCTGTTAAAGATTAAGATCCTCTTTAAAACATAAAAGTCCGCGAAATTGCATTCGCTAAACCCACCAGACTCCATGTAAATAATCAATGATTTTAGCATCGTAAAATACGGGAACCTGAAGGCAACCTGAGGGCAACCTGAGGGCAACCTGAGGGCAACCTGAGGGCAACCTGAGGGCAACATGAGGGCAACATGAGGGCAACATGAGGGCAACCTGAGGGCAACGTGAGGACAACATGAGGGCAACATGAGGGCAACATGAGGGCAACGTGAGGGCAACGTGAGGGCAACGTGAGGGCAACGTGAGGGCAACGTGAGGGCAACGTGAGGGCAACGTGAGGGCAACATGAGGGCAACATGAGGGCAACATGAGGGCAACATGACGACTAAATCCTCCAGCTCACCATTGTCTGTCTGTCTCTGCATTTGGGTCCAATTCTCTGAACCACCTGACACCAATTTCAAAGATATTTGTTCCCATTTAGTCACTTATTAAGACACTACTGCATGGGGACAACGGGGTCCATGTTGAAGAAATGTCCCTTTAACAGACCCCCTTTGTTGGGCTCAAACATCTGTGGAAGATTTCTGAGCACTCACACCTCGAGGCCTCTGTGTGCCTGATAACGATGATCCAAGTCAGAAAAAACAAGGCGTCACATTAGATAGAAAACACCACTAATCATCACGCCCACCGTCTTACGTAACGGGAGGACACGGGCCTCTCGTTTATCGCGCTGTCATGGCAACTACCAGCAAATGAAGTGCTGATATGAGAAAGCTCTAATCTGATTTGTGAAACGTTTGGAAATGAACACAAGGGATGAACATGAAAGGTGCGTTCTCAGAGCGACGCAAATACCCAATCTGAGAGACTACTCTTCCCCTAAAAACCCCAAAATCCAATCTCCATGTAGTCCTCCGAGCCATGTGCATGCTACGTGTGTTTATCTCTCAGCTCACTAGCATGGACCACGCCACAACCGTGTGTTAGTTAAAGATTTAATGAACAATAGGAATGTGCAAAATGGATGTGGATGTGGTCCGATGGCTGGTCTGGGAGGATGCGTGATGACCGGGTGGAGGAGACTCAGAGTCGGGGGTTCCGTCTCAGAAGCAGTTTTCGCTCAGTTTCCAGACCCCCAGACGGTCCCTAGAAGAGACGTGAAAGAGAGATATGCAGCAGGAAGGGAGGAGGAGGAAGATGGATGAAGGAGAGGGAAAGGGAGGGGGGGGTCAAGCAATCAGAGACACGAGCCTGGCTGCGCATGCAGCACCGTGGATGTAGGTTTGTCTGGTGGGTAGAGGTGTGGTTTAGGTGTGGTTTAGGTGTGGCCCTGCTCCCTAACCTTAGTTAACAAGTTAACTCCATCTGTGGGGTAGATTAGAGCAGCAGCCTTCAGCGGGGTAACGAGCTCCCTCACAATCCTCTCTCACACTAACAAACACATAATTATGAATGAAGAGTGAGGCAGCGTAACGTTTTTCTTCATTTCTAGACTTGTTGGTCAGATTGTGGATTTCTGTGTTTTTTTTGACCAGATAGTGGTGGAGCGAGAGAGAGAGGAAGACGCTTAGAAAATAAAAGGGTCGAGAGGCTTTAGTAGTTGTGATTATTTTTGTCAGCAAATGTGAAATTTCAGGGTATTCTCATGAAGTGGTTTGTGCGAAATTGTCCTCCAGGACATGAACACCTGTTTCCTGGTGAAAGTCTTGTGTTTTCTCCTTAACTTCTCCAGGACATGAACACCTGTTTCCTGGAGAAAGTCTTGTGTTTTCTCCTTAACTTCTCCAGGACATGAACACCTGTTTCCTGGTGAAAGTCTTGTGTTTTCTCCTTAACTTCTCCAGGACATGAACACCTGTTTCCTGGTGAAAGTCTTGTGTTTTCTCCTTAACTTCTCCAGGACATGAACACCTGTTTCCTGGAGAAAGTCTTGTGTTTTCTCCTTAACTTCTCCAGGACATGAACACCTGTTTCCTGGTGAAAGTCTTGTGTTTTCTCCTTAACTTCTCCAGGACATGAACACCTGTTTCCTGGTGAAAGTCTTGTGTTTTCTCCTTAACTTCTCCAGGACATGAACACCTATTTCCTGGTGAAGGTCTTGTGTTTTCTCCTTAACTTCTCCAGGACATGAACACCTATTTCCTGGTGAAGGTCTTGTGTTTTCTCCTTAACTTCTCCAGGACATGAACACCTGTTTCCTGGTGAAAGTCTTGTGTTTTCTCCTTAACTTCTCCAGGACATGAACACCTGTTTCCTGGTGAAAGTCTTGTGTTTTCTCCTTAACTTCTCCAGGACATGAACACCTGTTTCCTGGTGAAAGTCTTGTGTTTTCTCCTTAACTTCTCCAGGACTTGAACACCTGTTTCCTGGTGAAATCCCTTTGTTTTAGCAGCTACCCCCCACAAGTTCTTATACAGCAGCAGTCAATGTGCTGCTGACAATAAATACATTGAATACACACCAATTACGGTACTTTCTGTAGCTATGTGTACGAATTGTTCACGAGAACAGCGAACAGGGATTGTATCGGCGGTGAGATGGACACAACATTGCAGATTTGTTTTGAAACCAGATCAGGCTGTGAGCGGACCTGGTCCGGTTCAGACTGCGACTCAGCATCAGAGGAGGTGGGGATCGTTGAAACTGGAGAGGAGGCTGTAGACGAGGCAGCCTGTCTTCTGCTGTGTGGGATTGTGTGAGGTGTAAAAACATAAAATGGAGAAAGAGATCATGTGTGTGTTTATGTGAAGCAGCAGTGCTGTTTGCTGGAGAAACGAGGCTCTGGGTCCTCCCACGGTGTTGGCACGGCGTGCCGACTGCTGTCGCCGCTGATTTATGGCGACGTTAAAGGGAGAGGAAATGATTTTAAGCCGTGCAAAAGACTCCATCTCTTGTTCAAGGCTGACATTTTAATTTAAAGGTTGTTTTTTTTAACCTGGACCCCATTTTCCCGTGCATTGGTGTTTAAGTGACTAATTTGGACAAAAATATTTTACATGGTAACCCTGTAATATAATGTAATGTAACCCTTAACGTTTTAAAGGCCAAGGACCCCTTAGGACCCTGACCCCCCAACCCGATAACCGGCCGTGGGACAGTCTGCCGAGGCCGGGGACTCGAGTCTGTTCGGTGTTGTCCATGCCGTCGTCTGTCGGGGGGCGGCGGCCTTCATTTTGGCCGACCTAACATGCTCGGTTGGAAGGCGGGCTCTGCCGGCAGTCTGGCTCAATGACCAATCTGATTGGAGGAGAGCTAACCTGGAAACGAGGAGCGGGATGAGCGAGACTAGAGTCTCTCAAAATCTGAGGAAAATCTTTTAAACTGACCGTTGTGGATCTGAAATGAAAATTCTGTGTGTGTGTGTGTGTGTGTGTGTGTGTGTGTGTGTGTGTGTGTGTGTGTGTGAGGTGAAGACAGATTCAGCAGCTGCACGACCGATTTCTCCTTAAAATGTTCCAGAAACACGTGTCGGGGATCTATTTTAGTCAAATATGAGATCGGATTCTGAACGAGCCGCCATGACAGTCTGGCTTTGAGTTTCCGGGGAAACCAGACCCATGTGTTCGTCCAATCAGCTGCCGGTTTTCATGTTTTGGCGACAATACAGATTAGCGCCGCCTGCTGTCATGGAGACGTATTACGTCTCGTCCCTTCTGGTGTTCAGAGGAACTTTTTGACCAACTCGGGGAGACCGATCCGTCCAACTGCCTTTTCTGCCGACGGTCAGCCGTCTGGTCGGTGTGTCAGGGGCTTTAGCTGAATAAGAGACGGAGTAGGGACCCCCCCTCCCCCTCCACTACTGTACATATATTGTATAAAATTGAGTTGCATGTTAAACTGGGCTGGACAGATGAAAATCAATAGATATACAGTATATATTATTTATACATTGTGTGTGTGTACAGAAATAGACCTTTTAGTTAAAGAGTAAGTACATGAAACAGAAATCACCATCACCAAACCCACCAGACTCCATGTAAATAATCACTACTTTTAGCGTGTATAGAGCAGCATATCTCCACCAGACTCCATGTAAATAATCACTACTTTTAGCATGTATAGAGCAGCATATCTCCACCAGTCTCCATGTAAATAATCACTACTTTTAGCGTGTATAGAGCAGCATATCTCCACCAGACTCCATGTAAATAATCACTACTTTTAGCATGTATAGAGCAGCATATCTCCACCAGACTCCATGTAAATAATCACTACTTTTAGCGTGTATAGAGCAGCATATCTCCACCAGACTCCATGTAAATAATAACTACTTTTAGCGTGTATAGAGCAGCATATCTCCACCAGACTCCATGTAAATAATCACTACTTTTAGCGTGTATAGAGCAGCATATCTCCACCAGACTCCATGTAAATAATCACTACTTTTAGCGTGTATAGAGCAGCATATCTCCACCAGACTCCATGTAAATAATCACTACTTTTAGCGTGTATAGAGCAGCATATCTCCGCCAGACTCCATGTAAATAATCACTACTTTTAGCGTGTATAGAGCAGCATATCTCCACCAGACTCCATGTAAATAATCACTACTTTTAGCGTGTATAGAGCAGCATATCTCCACCAGACTCCATGTAAATAATCACTACTTTTAGCGTGTATAGAGCAGCATATCAGCAAAGTTACGCACTTGACTCAGAGTTAGAATCTGAGCCTGTCAGTGATTAAAACAGCACTCTTAGTGGACAGAAATTGAAGGTTTTAAGATTTCAGCAAAGCTCCACACAGTATATCTATCCATGTGGTTTCTAATTCATGGAGAGGTGCAGCTCTGTACTCGCTCTGTGTTCCAGGAACTGTCTGTCCATTGTGACAGGAAGTCAGATTCAATCAGGGGAAGAAGTGTGAATGCCTGCATCGATGTGACGAGCACAGAAATGGAGACTTTCCTCTTCTTGTGCTGTCCTCTCCTTCTATTTTCTGCCAGTTTCTCTCTCTCTCTCTCTCTCTCTCATGTCATGTGACGTTATTCCCGAGCTGAGGGGACACTTACAGACATTAAACCTAAAGGAGCATTTCCCCGGCGCTGCCCCCCGTTCTGCAACTCGCCGCATAAAATCCACTATAAAATACCTAAAATGCACAGCTAATTTGAGCGTGCATACAATGTGCCCTTGTACCCATTTTACTCCCGCTGTAATGGATTGGGTCTTCTTTGCCACCCTGCTGGAGTAGATGTGGGGGAGCGCGGGGAAGTTGATGCCTGCAGTCTGTCTCCATGTTCCACCGTATCCTGGGGGATACGGTGAATAAGCTAAAGTCCCGATATTTTGATATATTGAAATTCCCAATATATAACATTTGAGTAGAAGGGCCCAAACTGGCCTACGTTGGCTACAGTGCCCCCTAATGGCCGATCTTTGCCAGATTTATGAAAACTGATATCAAAGAAAATAATCCTTAGGACAAAAATATGTGTAGCTTTGCTACCGCGGCTCCTCCAGACCCGGGCTTGGACCACTAATGTGGGTACTGTGTGTAATACTGTGTGTAATAACAGAGTGTAAATTGTAATTTCCCCTTGTGGGACTAATAAAGGATATATTATTATTATTATTATTAATATTATTACTAATTAGCATTACACAACTCAAACTACACTCCCATTATTTTGCACTGCAGTGGACGGGTTACAGAAACTAGAGAAACTACAGGAAATAAGCCAGATGAGGCCGATGCTATACGGGGTAACGTTACATAAAATGTATGGGGAAGTCGCTTTGGGACACGGGCGAGCATGGGGCCGGGGGGGTAACAGTATGTTATAAAATCTCCACCACTGCTGTGTCCTGTGAAGCTTGGGGCGCAGCAGCAGGACACAGCTTCCTGCTTCGGTCTTTCTGGGTAATCTAACGCCTTCTTTGAACTTCATAACTGCGAGGAATAAATAAACTGGGGCATCGTATCTAATTGAGAAAAATAATGAAATAAATCGGCGTTGAACCAACGATTCAGGCTGGAAACGTGCTCCAGACATCTGTTTTCTCTGTTCTTCCACTTTGTAATGAAGACCTGTCTCCGGTAGCCTCGGGCAAAGCTTCAGGAGATCATTTAAATGTATAATTTTATTGTCTTAGAGATAATGAACTGTCATTTTATTTGATTTGCAATATGTTTGTCTGCCTTTATTTGAGATGTTGATACATTTTATATTCCATGTTTCTTCGGCTACGCTGACATCGCTGCATTTTGGGTTTTTAAGCTGAGTTTGGAGCCAAAGGGATCTCTGTGGACACGAGTGTTTTTAATCTTCAGTAGGGGGTGAGAGGGAGGAAAGCCAGAGCAGGGGGAATGAGAGGGGGGAAATGCGGCAGAGCAGGGGAATGAGAATATTTTTTTGACTTTCCCAATTGGACAAGTGAAAAAAAACCTTAGCAAAAAGTTGCAATGTTGACGATAAGACAACACGAGGGTTAAGGTTTTCTTGACCTCTTCCCAAAAGGGAATTAATATTGGACATGTAAAGTGTGTGTGTGTGTGTGTGTGTGTGTGTGGGTAACATTAGTTTTGATTGTGATGTCTCAAAGTTACCAGTTAGTAAGTAAGCCTGAAAATTGCCATCCACTATGTAGATAATCACTACTTTTAGCATGTATAGAGCAGCATATCTCCACCAGACTCCATGTAAATAATCACTACTTTTAGCATGTATAGAGCAGCATATCTCCACCAGACTCCATGTAAATAATCACTACTTTTAGTGTGTATAGAGCAGCATATCTCCACCAGACTCCATGTAAATAATCACTACTTTTAGCGTGTATAGAGCAGCATATCTCCACCAGACTCCATGTAAATAATCACTACTTTTAGCGTGTATAGAGCAGCATATCTCCACCAGACTCCATGTAAATAATCACTACTTTTAGTGTGTATAGAGCAGCATATCTCCACCAGACTCCATGTAAATAATCACTACTTTTAGCGTGTATAGAGCAGCATATCTCCACCAGACTCCATGTAAATAATCACTACTTTTAGCGTGTATAGAACAGCATATCTCCACCAGACTCCATGTAAATAATCACTACTTTTAGCGTGTATAGAACAGCATATCTCCACATGTAAATGGGTGAATTAAGAGTCCAACAGAAAAGATGTTACAGTATTTTATGGGATGTTGTAAAAGTGTGGGAATTGGCCTGGCCTGCTGATTTTATTCTCCCAGTCCGGCCGCGGAGTGAGTCAGTAACACCTGTGAGTGCGCCTCATTTTCTGGCAGCTTTGGTCCCTCGGGTGTCGTGGAGTCTGTCAAGAGGACTGGGAGAGACAGACAGAGCTCTGCAGAGAGCGAGGCTGGCACGGTGAATGGGCAGCTGTCGGACGGTTCTATCCAATGGGCGTGTGTGTACAGTACATGCTAATGAGAGCGAGGGTTTAATTAATGTTGTAATCAGTAGATAAGATGCAGAAACGTGGCTGCAGCATCGTCAAACACTTCACGTTGCCTCAGGAAGAAAACCATGTCACAGACTATTACAGAGTGAAGGACAAGGTATTTAATTAGCATGCTGAAAACATTATGAAAGGATCCCTACAGAGATAGAACTTTTAGTTAAAGAGTAAGATCCTTTTACTTTAACATGAAACAGAAATCACCATCACCAAACCCACCAGACTCCATGTAAATAATCACTACTTTAAATCATCATAAAACATACTTCATTCAAAGTGGACAGAAACTAAATAAAACTACCAAAAGCCGTCTTTGTTCATCTTTCCACTGTTCCAACAATCATCACTCTGGTCTGGTTGGAATAAACTCTTAATTCACCCATTTACATGTGGAGATATGCTGCTCTATACACACTAAAAGTAGTGATTATTAACATGGAGTCTGGTGGAGATATGCTGCTCTATACACGCTAAAAGTAGTGATTATTTACATGGAGTCTGGTGGAGATATGCTGCTCTATACACGCTAAAAGTAGTGATTATTTACATGGAGTCTGGTGGGTTTGGTGATGGTGATTTCTGTTTCATGTTAAACTAAAAGGATCTTACTCTTTAACTAAAAGGTCTATCTCTGTAGGGATCTTTTCCATAATGTTGTCTGACACTTAGAATAATATTCTGAGTTGGAAAATAGGGTCCAGGTTGAAAAAGAAAAATGAAGTTACCCTACTAAAGATGGTGCAGAGAAGACTTGTCACTTTTTCTGTTAAAGTTATTCTTCTACGCAGCACAACTTCAGTTTGTTTCATCTTCTTCCCTCTCAGTACTCTTTCATTGTTCTGTTTTGCTGTTGTTTTGCAGGGAAACGCTGACGCCGAGCTGATCCACCGGGATGCCGACAGCGAATGACAAAGAGGAGAACATCTATATTTGAATCCTCTCCTCAGTTACAAGCCCTCATCTGCAGCTTACGTATGAATATCACAACACAACCCTGAAAACAATACATCCTCTGCCTCCTTTTATCCTGTTATATCTGCTATAATCCAGCTGTGGGCTTTGTATTTTTGTGGGGTGGGGGGAAGTTCAACTGCAGCCTTAGGGCTTTGGTCCTGTCAACCCCTGGGGGTCAGCCCTATGTTCCCACATTTCTAAGATTTTTCTAAAAATTAGGGCCAAAATTGGAAGAAAGGGGGATAACATCTGGTAAAAATTCATGAAAAGAAAACGTGGGGCCTAATTTTCACATATAAGCAGGTTGTGATTTGCCGGAGGGGATGCGTGGGATTCCCCCCGGTCCCAAAAAGCTTGTTTCAAGCTAGAGACACATTAAATTAGCATAAAAACAGATTGCAGAGAACAATACACATATGTTATTAACCCCTAGGTTCATTTTGCACCGAAATAGTCCTTTTAAAGGGCCCATATTCTGCTTAATTTCAGGTTCATAACTGTATTTTGAGGTTGGACCAGAACAGGTTTCCATGGTTTCATTTTCAAAAAACACCATATTTTTGTTGTACTACACATTGCTGCAGATCCTGTTTTCACCCTGTGTGTTTAGGTCTCTGTTTTAGCTCCAGAGTGAGACATCTCTCTAGTTTTATCTCCAGAGTGAGACATCTCTCTAGTTTTATCTCCAGAGTGAGACATCTCATTAGTTTTATCTCCAGAGTGAGACATCTCACTAGTTTTATCTCCAGAGTGAGACATCTCTAGTTTTATCTCCAGAGTGAGACATCTCTCTAGTTTTATCTCCAGAGTGAGACATCTCTCTAGTTTTATCTCCAGAGTGAGACATCTCTCTAGTTTTATCTCCAGAGTGAGACATCTCTCTAGTTTTATCTCCAGAGTGAGACATCTCACTAGTTTTATCTCCAGAGTGAGACATCTCTAGTTTTATCTCCAGAGTGAGACATCTCTCTAGTTTTATCTCCAGAGTGAGACATCTCTCTAGTTTTATCTCCAGAGTGAGACATCTCTCTAGTTTTATCTCCAGAGTGAGACATCTCACTAGTTTTATCTCCAGAGTGAGACATCTCTCTAGTTTTATCTCCAGAGTGAGACATCTCACTAGTTTTATCTCCAGAGTGAGACATCTCACTAGTTTTATCTCCAGAGTGAGACATCTCACTAGTTTTATCTCCAGAGTGAGACATCTCTCTAGTTTTATCTCCAGAGTGAGACATCTCTCTAGTTTTATCTCCAGAGTGAGACATCTCTCTAGTTTTATCTCCAGAGTGAGACATCTCTCTAGTTTTATCTCCAGAGTGAGACATCTCCCTTCTATCCTTTGTTGGGAGCTGCACATGCTCAGTAGCTCGGTAAGATCCATCAGCTGATAACTTTTTCCAGCTTCCTCGGAAAAGCGAACTCTGTTGAACATACTGTTTCATGACAGTACTTTAAGTAAAACATATAAAACATTGTTCCTCCTTTTTTGTGCTGATCCAATAATGTTCCTGGTCCGTGACTCCAATCTGTACCGTGAGTTTTCAGCTCCATTGCACTCCTACTGGTTTATATCCGTGTCTTTATTCTTCAGGCTGGATTCCCTGCCATGTCCAACGACAGCAGCGCCCTCGGTGTCTTGCAGCCGTCTGATTGGGCGAACACCTCCCAGTGCCCGCCCTCGGTAGGCGGCGCAACGTTTTTGATCGTGGCGTACAGCGCTGTGATTGCAATCGGCTTGCTAGGCAACGCTGGCCTGGTGTTCATTATCGCCCGGCAACAGGAGCTGCGCAACGTCACCAACATCCTGATCGCCAACCTGTCGTGCTCTGACATCCTCATGTGTGTCGTGTGTCTCCCCGTCACCGTCATTTACACGCTGATGGACCGCTGGGTGCTCGGGGAGGCCCTGTGTAAGGTGGGTGCACACTGTTTTATATTAACAACCCAACCGGCCTTCTCATGTTTCTGTCAAAAGCTGTAAATGCATGACGTTGTGTCTGAATCCTGTTGCTGTTTTATTCTTTAAATTTAACGGGGATGAACACGTATGTAGGTAGGTATGTAGGTAGGTAGCTATGTAGGTAGGTAGCTATGTAGGTAGGTAGCTATGTAGGTAGGTAGATAGGTAGGTAGGTAGGTAGGTAGGTAGATAGGTAGGTAGGTAGGTAGGTAGGTAGCTATGTAGGTAGGTAGATAGGTAGGTAGGTAGGTAGGTGGGTAGATGGGTGGGTGGGTGGGTGGGTGGTGGCTATGTAGGTGGCTATGTGGGTAGCTATGTAGGTAGGTAGATGGGTGGGTGGGTGGCTATGTAGGTAGCTATGTGGGTAGGTAGGTAGGTGGGTAGCTAGGTGGGTAGGTAGATGGGTGGGTGGGTAGGTGGTAGCTATGTGGGTGGGTAGATGGGTAGGTAGGTAGGTGGGTGGCTATGTGGGTGGGTAGCTATGTAGGTGGTAGCTATGTGGGTAGGTAGCTATGTGGGTAGGTAGGTAGGTGGGTGGGTGGGTGGGTGGGTGGGTGGCTATGTGGGTGGGTAGCTATGCAGGTGGGCAGATGGGTGGGTGGTGGGTGGGTGGGTGGGTAGATGGTGGCTATGTGGGTGGGTGGGTGGGTGGCTATGTGGGTGGGTAGCTAGGTGGGTGATGGGTGGGTGGTGGGTGGGTAGGTAGGTAGGTAGGTAGATAGGTAGGTAGGTAGGTAGGTAGGTAGGTAGCTAGGTAGGTAGGTAGGTAGGTAGGTAGGTAGGTAGGTATGTGAATATATTTGAATCAAAATCGTGGCAGACTTAATTCAAGATTCAAGATTTCTTTATAGTCATACCACAGTACTGTGTACGAAACTACGTGCAAAGTAAAGCATGTAGATTGATAAATATAAGTATATAGCGTCTAAAAAAAAGAGTATAAAGTATTTTGATCCGTATTTAAAGTGAAATAGTGCGGTAGAGAATAAGGTGCAGTCAGAACAAATTATTGTACATGAATAGTCAGATTGATTGGACTGTTTTAGTGTTTATTGTTAATATTGTTGCTCAAAGAATGGACATTACATGGAGATGAACTCCTTTTCCCATGGGTCTGTGCAGGTGACTCCCTTCGTCCAGTGCATGTCAGTGACCGTCTCCGTCTTCTCTCTGGTGCTGATCGCTCTGGAGCGCCACCAGCTGATCCTCCATCCCACCGGCTGGTCCCCGGCAGCCGGACACTCGTACCTGGCCGTCGGGCTGACGTGGCTGGTCGCCTGCTTCATCTCGCTGCCCTTCCTCTCCTTCAACATCCTCACCAACGACCCTTTCCAGAACATCAGCTTGCCCGCAAACCCCTTCAGGTAAAATTCTAGTCTCGCGACCTTCCTCTGCAACCCTGCCAGAACTCTATTTTCTTAGAGTGCATTCCTGGATGGGGGGAAAACATGCTCTGGTTTATTGGCATTTCTTTGAACCAATCACAATTGTCGTGGGCGGGGCTAAGCGCCGGACGGAGCCGCGGTGCCTCTGCTAAATAGTCTCAGGAAGGAAGTTGTTTTGATGGAACGTGTGTATGTTCAGAAGTAGTTTTAGTCGTCAACAGAGACTCTGATTGGACAGATAGTCTAGGTAGCTGTCTGGATTTACCCTGCAGAGACCTGAGGACCAGGTAACCATAGTCCTCAGAAATTAGCCGCAGGTTAGAGCGCCAACACAGAGACAGAGGACGGGGACGGAGGTTAGAACACAGAGACAGAGGACGGGGACGGAGGTTAGAGCGCCAACACAGAGACAGAGGACGGGGACGGAGGTTAGAGCGCCAACACAGAGACAGAGGACGGGGACGGAGGTTAGACACAGAGACAGAGGACGGGGACGGAGGTTAGAGCGCCAACACAGAGACAGAGGACGGGGACGGAGGTTAGAGCGCCAACACAGAGACAGAGGACGGGGACGGAGGTTAGACACAGAGACAGAGGACGGGGACGGAGGTTAGAGCGCCAACACAGAGACAGAGGACGGGGACGGAGGTTAGAGCACCAACACAGAGACAGAGGACGGGGACGGACAACCGGCCAAAATGAGGGACATCTGGTGTTTCTGTCAACATGGACGACTTAAAAGACGATCTCACCCACACGGACAGGCATCGTTAAGGAAGCCCACCGGCCCAGGAAACAGTTTTCTGTCTTTATTAACCATCCACGGCAAGATAACTCCATAAATAAAGTAATATATAAGTGTCTCTCACGTGTTCCACTGTTGGTACATGTGCAATGGTTTTGAAATGTCCGTAAACCCTCGCCGATGTATCTAACGTTACCCATACCTCTTACATTAACGTTGGCTAACATGGCCAGCCAGTCCGACGTTTCATGATGTGTGTTGTGTAACATGGACTGATCGCGTTATACCAATGAGTTACTCATGCCAAAAAGTAATCTAAGTATTTGATTAGTTGGCTCTGAATTTTGGTTATATATTTGTATGGCTATCGCCTCGAAAGTGATGTCTGCTCTCCCGAATAATATTTCCTTTTGACACATTGGTCACGGTAACCGATGACGGCACAGGCCCTCCTGCGATTGGTCACTTTCAAGGCTGTTCATAATTTATATTTCACCATGTCAGCAGTAAGATGCTCCCCGACCCAGAGACGCTCATAGCAAACACACGACAGGTCAGCCTTCAACGGTTAATACTAAGTATCAGATGCATTGTATGAACAGGATATGGAGACTGTATGTATGACAACACCACAAAGGCATATGCCTTGCAGAGCAGAAATGTGTATGGTAATTGTGGGTTTAGTTTATTATCTGCCTGCTTTGAAACTTAATCCCTCAGGTGCTTCTGAGCCCTCAGGCTGAGGAACAATCAATTTAGTGTTTTTTCTCGCTCTCTCTCTCATTTGACACGCTCACATAGGATCAAAGGATCCCTACAGAGATAGACCTTTTAGTTGAAGAGAAAGATCCTTTTAGTTTAACATGAAACAGAAATCACCATCACCAAACTCACCAGACTCCATGTAAATAATCACTACTTTTAGCGTGTATAGAGCAGCATATCTCCACCAGACTCCATGTAAATAATCACTACTTTTAGCATGTATAGAGCAGCATATCTCCACCAGACTCCATGTAAATAATCACTACTTTTAGCGTGTATAGAGCAGCATATCTTCACCAGACTCCATGTAAATAATCACTACTTTTAGCGTGTATAGAGCAGCATATCTCCACCAGACTCCATGTAAATAATCACTACTTTTAGCGTGTATAGAGCAGCATATCTCCACTAGACTCCATGTAAATAATCACTACTTTTAGCGTGTATAGAGCAGCATATCTCCACCAGACTCCATGTAAATAATCACTACTTTTAGCGTGTATAGAGCAGCATATCTCCACATGTAAATGGGTGAATGAAGAGTTTATTCCAGCCAGACCAGAGTGATGATTGTTGGAACAGTGGAAAGATGAACCAAGACGGCTTTTGGTAGTTGTATTTAGTTTCTGTCCACTTTGAATAAAGTGTGTTTTATGATGATTTAAAGTAGTGATTATTTACATGGAGTCTGGTGGGTTTGGTGATGGTGATTTCTGTTTCCTGTTAAAGTAAAAGGATCTTACTCTTTAACTAAAAGGTCTATCTCTGTAGGGATCCTTTCATAATGTTGTCAGACACTTAGAATAATAATCTGAGTCTGTCAGCGACAACAACAGAACTGTTAGTGGACGCTAACGTCTCGCTTAATACTGGCCAATTGTAAAGATTGTTGTTCTCATCAGTCACTTAGACACAAAAACATGGGGAAATAGTTACCCTTTATGCTTGAATCATGAAAACATTCAAAATGTCACATCTCTCATTAAGAAAACAATGAATGCTAATTTGTCCTTCACTCTCTAATGTGACATGTTTTCTCCATGAGGCAGCTGATGATGATGCAGCCATGTTTCTGCATCTTATCTACCGATTACAACACTAATTAAATAATTTGAGCCTGTCAGCCACCAATGCCACTGAACACCTGTGTGTGTGTGTGTGTGTGTGTGTGTGTGTGTGTGTGTGTGTGTGTGTGTGTGTGTCTTTCCTCAGGGACCATCTGATCTGTATGGAGCTGTGGCCGTCAGATAAGCATCGCCTCGCCTACACCACCTCGCTGCTGCTCTTCCAGTACTGCCTGCCTCTGCTGCTGGTGCTCCTCTGCTACCTCCGCATCTTCCTCCGCCTCAGGCGACGCAGGTCATATCATTTATCTATCCAGCATGGTTGTTTTATTCATTTTTCCATCCATCCATCCATCCATCCATCTTTATCCATTATCCGGTATTGGGTCGTGGGGCAGCAGCTCCAGCAGGGGACCCCAAACTTCCTTTCCCAAGTCATTTTTATCTGGTTTTTAGACCTGTTTCCTGGGTGAAAGTCTTGTGTTTTCTCCTTCTCCAGGACATGAACACCTGTTTCCTGGTGAAAGTCTTGTGTTTCCTCCTTAACTTCTCCAGGACATGAACACCTGTTTCCTGGTGAAAGTCTTGTGTTTCCTCCTTAACTTCTCCAGGACATGAACACCTGTTTCCTGGTGAAAGTCTTGTGTTTTCTCCTTAACTTCTCCAGGACATGAACACCTGTTTCCTGGTGAAAGTCTTGTGTTTTCTCCTTAACTTCTCCAGGACATGAACACCTGTTTCCTGGTGAAAGTCTTGTGTTTTCTCCTTAACTTCTCCAGGACATGAACACCTGTTTCCTGGTGAAAGTCTTGTGTTTTCTCCTTAACTTCTCCAGGACATGAACACCTGTTTCCTGGTGAAAGTCTTGTGTTTTCTCCTTAACTTCTCCAGGACATGAACACCTGTTTCCTGGTGAAAGTCTTGTGTTTTCTCCTTAACTTCTCCAGGACATGAACACCTGTTTCCTGGTGAAAGTCTTGTGTTTTCTCCTTAACTTCTCCAGGACATGAACACCTGTTTCCTGGTGAAGGTCTTGTGTTTTCTCCTTAACTTCTCCAGGACATGAACACCTGTTTCCTGGTGAAAGTCTGGTGTTTTCTCCTTAACTTCTCCAGGACATGAACACCTGTTTCCTGGTGAAAGTCTTGTGTTTTCTCCTTAACTTCTCCAGGACATGAACACCTGTTTCCTGGTGAAAGTCTTGTGTTTTCTCCTTAACTTCTCCAGGACATGAACACCTGTTTCCTGGTGAAAGTCTTGTGTTTTCTCCTTAACTTCTCCAGGACATGAACACCTGTTTCCTGGTGAAAGTCTTGTGTTTTCTCCTTAACTTCTCCAGGACATGAACACCTGTTTCCTGGTGAAAGTCTTGTGTTTTCTCCTTAACTTCTCCAGGACATGAACACCTGTTTCCTGGTGAAGGTCTTGTGTTTTCTCCTTAACTTCTCCAGGACATGAACACCTGTTTCCTGGTGAAAGTCTGGTGTTTTCTCCTTAACTTCTCCAGGACATGAACACCTGTTTCCTGTATATAGTTTCACCCATGCATGTTTGTTCATATTTGTTGTTGCTTGTTATATTAAGACTATCATACGTCACTTTTAGTGGTCACCTACTTTTTAGCGGCTCTGGTTCTGGAAGTGTTTTCCCCATTCAGTTATTCCATTGACGTTTTGAAAATTACTGATATAAAGCGGTATGGATCCAAACCAGCAGCCAGGAGAGAAATTCTGACTATAAAACATTTGATTCGGCGCAAAAAAAAGAAATTCTCATAGACGTCGCTTTTACACTTAGGTTTGTGGTTAGAGGAGTAGATTAGCAGGTAAAACAGGTTTTTCTTAAAATAAGGTTGATTTCATACAGACGCGTAGCTTCTACAGAAGCAGAAACCTTCATTTCACAGCCTAAAAGTTATTATTATTATTATTATTATTATTATTATTATGGCTGACAATCCTTATCAGTCCCTCCAGAAAAGCGTGATTATTTTGCATTTTTTCAAACACGTCGCACTTTCGCGCATAAGTTGCTGATTTCCGCGCAAAATAATGCATAATTTCATAATCCCCGCGTCTCAGCAGAAAGTTGAAAAATGTTGCGTTTACTTCACACAAGAGCAGCCATTTTGCCCTGTTGCCATGGGAACGTTATGACATGACGTGATTACGCGACAAGACAAACTCTCTTTTTCATCAAACTGCAGTTTTTGCAAGTTCACGCAATTTCATCGCATAAAATTGCATAAATATCCCGCTTATTTTATTGCATTATTTAAGAAAACGTGCCGCATAATCAAGGATTTTTGCAACAATCACAAAAAAACTCTGGATTTTTCTGGAAGGACTGGCTTATGGAGAAAATCAATAGATTTTTACGTCCTGAACCATACCGTTGAGCTCTATAGTGCCGTAGTTGATATTTCACCGTTTGCTGTCTGCTGTGTTGTGCAGGGACATGCTGGAGCGCAGCCGGAGGACTCAGGGCGCCCAGAGGATCAACACCATGCTGGTCGCCATCGTTGTAGCCTTCGCTCTCTGCTGGCTGCCGCTCAACGTCTTCAACACGCTGTTCGACTGGCACCACCAGGCGCTACCCGACTGCCAGCACGACGCCGTCTTCTCCGCCTGCCACCTCATGGCGATGGCCTCCACCTGCATCAACCCCGTGGTGTACGGCTTCCTCAACAGCAACTTCCAGAGGGAGCTGAAGCTAACAGTGCAGCGCTGCCAGTGTGGCCACCGCGCGGTGGAGAGCTACGAGAGCTTCCCGCTGTCCACCGTGGGCAGTGAAGGCATCACGAAGGCCACCTCGCTCAACAGGATGGGATCGGTGTGCGCTCCCTCGCCCAGACCGGAGATCAGCTCAACATTACCTGCGAAAACAATACCAGCCAACACCTGTTAGCACCTGTTTTCTGACATCTTTCTGGCAGGCACATGGCTTGTGAGTGGCTGACAGCTGACGGCTGACATCTCTGAGTCAAACAATACTCCAACTTTACTTTCCGTTACTTTCCTGCCAGAGTAAAGCAGCTTTGTTTGCGTCGGGCTGGCTATTCAGGGCAGGAAAGAATGAAGATGGAGGTTGGCTGATGCAGCTTCAAGTCCAAAAAACAAGAAGCACAATCTTCTAAATTGATGTTAATGGATGTATAATAAGACCTGGATACAGCGTTCGAGGCAGAGCCCCGTTTGCTCCAATGAATGATGAACCCAAACACCTGTTTCCTTGTGAAAGTCTTGTGTTTTCTCCTTAACTTCTCCAGGACATGAACACCTGTTTCCTGGTGAAAGTCTTGTGTTTTCTCCTTAACTTCTCCAGGACATGAACACCTGTTTCCTGGTGAAAGTCTTGTGTTTTCTCCTTAACTTCTCCAGGACATGAACACCTGTTTCCTGGTGAAAGTCTTGTGTTTTCTCCTTAACTTCTTCCGGGACAGAAACTCTGCTCCCCCGCTTGAAACCTTGGTGTTTCAGGACCCAAACATCCACCCGAACCTCCGGCTGCTCTGCGGCACATGAAGCCAAAAAAGATTACCCTTACTTGTAAAAACAAGCCTGGTTAGCGCTCCACTAACTTGAACGGTGATTAAATGATTTAATCGCGCGGCTCTTCTAGACTTTCCAAAAGTTATCGGGCCGAATGGATAAGGTTCAGATTCTGGAACGAGTCACCTGTCTGGGGCCGAGACGACCCAACAAACACCTACACTAAGCTACAGACGTCTCTTTTACAGACTACATGCCACCAAGACCACGGCAGTCCTGTTTCACACATTTCTGCGCGGTCAGGCTGTGTAGAAGACGTGGAAATAAAGAGACAACTGTGTATTTGTGTTGCAGACAGCGCTGGTTCGTTTTGGTGTTATAATACATACAGTGTGGTAAGAAAACAGTGTCAGGAACAAAGTGTATTATAAAGTATTTTACAGAAAAGGATGTTTGGTTTCAACCGGACTGTTGAAAACATATACTTGGACAGACAACACACTTATATATATATATATATATATATATATATATATATGTATGTATATATGTATATATATATATATATGTATATATATATATACATATATATATACATATATACATATATATGTGTGTATATTTCAGTCTAGAGATGAATAACCGATGTGTAAGTTAATTTGACGTTCCAGCAGTAAAAGTCTCAAATCAAATCAGAACATTAGCCGTCAAAAGTGAAAGTCTTTTGTTGACACATTTTATCAATGTTTTTAACTTTTTCTTACGGTTTTGTCGCTGAAATTTAATATTACGTAACACTAACTTATTAATTTTAGTTTCAAAGTTATTTTTTGGAATTTATGGTCAATTAACCTCATTTATAGGAAATTATACCTAATGTTTGAGTTAGAAAAGCAGAAATTAGGAATTATTGAGACTAAAATTAAAGGAATGGATGTTGATGATAATCACAGACTGGAATATGTCAACTTTTACTCTCAATACTATTTCAAAAACACTTCCATTTAAAAGCACTTTCAAAAGAACATTGCTATAGGAAAACGGGTCCATTTGACCCGAGGTCAACATGAGGACAACCCGACATAATAATGTAGTAGCTAATTATATGCTAACTCCTAGCATCGCTGGTAACCCTAGCTACTGCGGTGAACATGCATCTGCAGCTTACGGAAAAAGCAGATAACACATTCCTTACATTTTGGTTGTTCTTGGAAGACCCAACGTCCCAAACTCTTCAGACATCTCTGACTCAGATCTGAGCCTGTTCACCAACCAGCTGCCGAGCTAATTTTCAACAACCGCCGCTTGGTGATTTGGGATTTGACTGACAAGAAAATATGGGAAATGTAGGACTGACACAAAAATGTAGAAGCAAAACAAAATGTAAGCCGCTTGTCGACATACGTGTGTTTTATATGTATGTTGTAAATTATATTCTGATCGTGAACACTGTTGATAAGCATGCCTTAGTGAGCTCTGTGAAAGTGTGGTGAAGGCATTACTAATAACTATTTTCAGTGGCCGAGTTATAAAAACAATAAAGTCTACGAGAGACGAGATTATTATTGATGCCACTCAGCCTTACTGCGTTTCTCTGAATGAGAGGACACTTTCTAGGAATGTTATAAATACTGAGGGCTCGGTACGTCTTGTAGCAGTTTTCAGACCTTTTAAATTAATAAAGGCGACATATTTTTGAGGATTTCGTTGTTGAAGCTCTTAGTTGAGCCCCGAAATCTCTAAATGTTCTCCCAGCTCATTGTTGATGAAACTGTGATTTGGAAAACAACATAAAAACGTGTCTTGAAGTTCACTTTGTCTTTGCAATTTTATTCCCATTAGAAATTTAAGTTTAAGTTTTTACCTTGTAGCATTCAATTTAAGAGTTTGTGAGCTTTTCTGTCTTCCATTTCATTATTTTAAAGAGCTCATATTATGTCAATATTTTTTGGGGGTTATTTTGTGTCTCTGGTGCTTCCACATGATTACACACAGCCATGGTGTTTTGAGTGAGATCTGGTTTCTGAATGTCCTCTGATCCGGCTTCTGAATGTCCTCTGATCCGGCTTCTGAATGTCCTCTGATCTGGTTTCTGAATGTCCTCTGATCTGGTTTCTGAATGTCCTCTGATCCGGCTTCTGAATGTCCTCTGATCTGGTTTCTGAATGTCCTCTGATCCGGCTTCTGAATGTCCTCTGATCTGGTTTCTGAATGTCCTCTGATCCGGCTTCTGAATGTCCTCTGATCTGGTTTCTGAATGTCCTCTGATCTGGTTTCTGAATGTCCTCTGATCCGGCTTCTGAATGTCCTCTGATCCGGCTTCTGAATGTCCTCTGATCCGGCTTCTGAATGTCCTCTGATCTGGTTTCTGAATGTCCTCTGATCTGGTTTCTGAATGTCCTCTGATCCGGCTTCTGAATGTCCTCTGATCTGGTTTCTGAATGTCCTCTGATCCGGCTTCTGAATGTCCTCTGATCTGGTTTCTGAATGTCCTCTGATCCGGCTTCTGAATGTCCTCTGATCTGGTTTCTGAATGTCCTCTGATCTGGTTTCTGAATGTCCTCTGATCTGGTTTCTGAATGTCCTCTGATCCGGCTTCTGAATGTCCTCTGATCTGGTTTCTGAATGTCCTCTGATCTGGTTTCTGAATGTCCTCTGATCTGGTTTCTGAATGTCCTCTGATCTGGTTTCTGAATGTCCTCTGATCTGGTTTCTGAATGTCCTCTGATCCGGCTTCTGAATGTCCTCTGATCTGGTTTCTGAATGTCCTCTGATCCGGTTTCTGAATGTCCTCTGATCTGGTTTCTGAATGTCCTCTGATCTGGTTTCTGAATGTCCTCTGATCCGGTTTCTGAATGTCCTCTGATCCGGTTTCTGAATGTCCTCTGATCCAGTTTCTGAATGTCCTCGCCAGAGCAGGGGGAATGAGAGGGGGAAACGCCAGAGCAGGGGGAATGAGAGGGGGAAACGCCAGAGCAGGGGGAATGAGAGGGGGAAACGCCAGAGCAGGGGGAATGAGAGGGGGAAACACCAGCTGATGTCAACAGACATGGAAGGCCGGAGGAGGACAGCTCATTTCTCTTTGCTCAGAGTTGGAGATGCTTCACAGGCCAACATCCCCTCCAGTCAGGACAGATGTTTGACAACAGCAGCTGTGTTGTCCCATCCGGACAAGGAGCGCTGTCTGTCCTCATATCTAAACCAGAGAACCGTCGTGGTTTTAAACACGTTAACGTTGTGAAACTGTCCCGGTTCGGTTAGGTTATGCACCAAAGCTACTGAGTCAAAGCGTAACTCTGGCCAACATGCAACCCAGGGTCTTTCTGTGAATGTACCCGAGTCAAACTTTCATTTAAAAGCATATTTAGGACGGAAGCACCGCTTTTAAGATGAACTGTTTTCTTGTTTTGAGTCAAATACCCTTTAAATGGGAGAGCTAGGGGTGCTACCACGACAGCATCAACATCACTATTTTTGAATCTTTAAGAAGGCTTGACACAACATGAGACTTGGCTCCAGATTCTACATATTACACATGAATTGAGGACATTGTTGGTGTTCACAGAGTTTACTGAAAAGGTTTTGAGTGACTTCCTTTAGCAGCTGTTGTTGTTTACGCTATCCGCCATCTTGTCAGTCAAAAAGAGTCGATCTCCGAATGGGAATGAACGGACTCCATAGGAGGAAATGTAATTTTTATACGAGGCTCCTTTTTCAACTACAAGGGGAATATTGTTGTTCACGACAGACAAAATAACAAATTATCAATATTATTTATATGGAACTAAGCTTTCGGAGCTTTCCGTCTTTACTCTCCTCCCTCGACTGTTTTTGACTTGTTAGATGGACGGTGACCTGCTTCAGTGAGTTGTTAAAACCTGGTTTTAGTGAACTCTGTGAACACCAACCATGTTCTCCATGCTGAGTCCATGTGTGGAGCCCCTGGTGAGACTTGGAGTAAAGTCTCACGTCGTGTCGAGCCTTCTTAGTGGTTTAAAAATAGTGATGTTGATGCTATCGTGGTAGCACCCCTGCTTTCCCATTTAAAGGTCATTTGACCCAAAACGAGAATACGATCAATCTTAAAAGTGGCGTTTCCGTCCTAATTATGCGTTTAAAGGAAAGTTTGACTCGGGTACATTCACAAAAACACCCTAGGTTGCATTTTGGCCAGAGTTACGCTTTACGTTGATAAAAAGATGGAAAGACTTCACTTCCTGAAGACGTGACGCAGAACGCGACGTGGCTCCGACTTAGCTCTGTTTTTCCCAAAATTTAAGCTATTGCATCCTGGCATTAATGAAGTAACGATCCCGAGGTACCAAAATGTTAGTTTCTTTAATAAATGGGGACGCTGTAGCAAGAGCAGAGTGCGGGATGCTCCTTTGTTCAAGTCTAATGTTTTCTTTCCCAACGCAATTGCACAGAAGAATTGTCGGATGTGCAAATTGCATCTTGAAAAAGTTCTGTAACATAAAAAAAAGAAGCATGGATATCGACCCCATCAACAACATCAGCCCCCCCCCCCAACATGCCTCATACTGCCTCATCTTACTTCTGTTTTGCTCTCATCAGAACTACTACGGCCACTAGAGGGCGCCGCCACTGGAAACATAAAAATAGGTCAGAATGATGCAGGAACAAACGACCTATAGGAGCGTTTTTAAGGGGAAGACAGTCTTGGTTTCATTGATGGAGATAACAAACGGTGGCCCTGCTCATGGATAAGGACTGGAGCCTCTTGGTGCTCTGTTGTTCCTGATCATACACACTCTTTAATTACTGACAGCTAATTAGCTTTGTGTGTGTGTGTGTGTGTGTGTGTGTGTGTGTGTGTGTGTGTGTGTGTGTGTGTGTGTGTGTGTGTGTGTGTGTGTGTGTGTGTGTGTGTGTGTGTGTGTGTGTGTGTGAAGAAACGCGACTCAGTGAATCGTGGGTCGGCCTCAGACAGTGCGGCTGATTGAATCCCGGCCTCCAGCTGCACGCCGGCTTCCTGCTTCCTGTTTCTTCTCACACACAGATTGAATTACCTGTCGCTCTAATGGAGCCTGCCGGATCCCAAACGGAGTCACAGGTGGACCCTGGAGGTCAGAGAAGGTCATGCATATGCAAGTATTACAGTAATCTACCAACATTCATTGTGAAGAAACACTCACTCACTCAACGTTGTTTTGGGTTTGACACACAAGGATACATACATACATACATACATACATACATACATACATACATACATACATAAATATATACATACATACATACATACATACATAAATATATACATACAGTACATACATACATACGTACATACATATATATATACATACAGTACATACATACATACGTACATACATATATATATACATACATATATACATACATACATACGTACATACATACAGTACGTACATACAGTACATACATACGTACATACATATATATATACATACAGTACATACATACATACGTACATACATATATATATACATACATATATACATACAGTACATACATACATACGTACATACATACAGTACGTACATACAGTACATACGTACTTACAGTACATACATAGAGTACATACATACATACATACATACGTACATACATAAATATATACATACATATATACATACAGTACATACATACATACGTACATACATACAGTACGTACATACAGTACATACGTACTTACAGTACATACATAGAGTACATACAAACATACATACGTACTTACAGTACATACGTACTTACATACATACATACAGTACATACATACATACATACATACATACATACGTACTTACAGTACATAAATACATACGTACTTACAGTACATACATACACACATACATAAATACATACATACAGTACATACATACATACATACGTACTTACAGTACATACGTACTTACATACATACATACAGTACATACATACATACATACATACATACATACATACATACATACATACATACGTACTTACAGTACATAAATACATACGTACTTACAGTACATACATACACACATACATAAATACATACATACAGTACATACATACATACATACGTACTTACAGTACATACATACGTACTTACAGTACATACATACATACATACATACATACAGTACATACATACATACATACGTACTTACAGTACATACATACATACATACATACATACATACGTACTTACAGTACATACACACATACATACATACATACATACATACATACATACATACAGTACATACGTACATACATACGTACATAAGTACATACATACAGTACATACATACATACATACATACATACATGCATACGTACTTACAGTACATACATACATACGTACATACGTACTTACAGTACTTACATACGTACGTACATACATACATACATACATACATACATACATACATACATACATCCGTACTTACAGTACATACATACATACATACATACATACGTACGTACATACGTACTTACAGTACATAAATACATACGTACTTACAGTACATACATACACACATACATAAATACATACATACAGTACATACATACATACATACGTACTTACAGTACATACGTACTTACATACATACATACGTACATACGTACTTACAGTACTTACATACGTACGTACATACATACATACATACATACATACATACATACATACATACATACATACATACATCCGTACTTACAGTACATACATACATACATACATACGTACGTACATACGTACTTACAGTACATAAATACATACGTACTTACAGTACATACATACACACATACATAAATACATACATACAGTACATACATACATACATACGTACTTACAGTACATACGTATTTACATACATACATACAGTACATACATACACATACATACATACGTACTTACAGTACATACATACGTACTTACAGTACATACATACATACATACATACAGTACATACATACATACATACGTACTTACAGTACATACGTACATACATACATACATACATACATACATACATACATACGTACTTACAGTACATACACACATACATACATACATACATACATACATACATACAGTACATACGTACATACATACATACATAAGTACATACATACATACAGTACATACATACATACATACATACATACATGCATACGTACTTACAGTACATACATACATACGTACATACGTACTTACAGTACTTACATACGTACGTACATACATACATACATACATACATACATCCGTACTTACAGTACATACATACATACATACATACGTACGTACGTACGTACATACATACATAAGTACATACTTACATACAGTACATACATACGTACTTACAGTACATACATACATACGTACTTACAGTACATACATACATACATACATACATACGTACTTACAATACATACATACATACATACATACTGTACATACATAAATACATACAGTGCATACATACTGTACATATATAACATACATACATACATACATACATACATACAGTTCATACATACATACATACATACATACATACTGTACATATATAACATACATACATACATACATACATACATTATATGAAGAAAATATTCATTAAAAATATTAAATTAAAATGTTCATACTGGTGTTTTTGAGTGGATCTGTATCTGTACTTTTTGTCACTTTTTGGACGTTTTTGTCGCCTTTTTGTTTCAACATTTGAAGCGATGCAGTCGTGGTTTCGTAATAACTCATAAAGCCTCTCGTCAGCCGACCCCATCCAACCGAGCCTCGATAAGAGATGACCTGATGAGAGGCCAAGTGGCTGTGAGATAAAAGACACCGTGCAGCGCAACATCAAACAGCAGCAACATCTCCAGCTGCCTCGTGTGATTTCCCCCCGGGGCGGGAGGATGACCCCGCTGCCCCTCATCCCTCCAAATCTCAATCACGGGGGCTTACTGGGATTCTTTTCTGATGAAATCCTGCAGCAGCCAACAGGCCTCCGTCCCTGCAGGAGAAGCCCAGAGACTGTGATGGTTTCCTGCACGCTGACGAGGACTCTGAGTGACGGTTTGAGCTGCAGTCTGTGTGTTGAAGACGCTCCACAAAGTAGAAAGTCCTGTAATGTAACACGACCCCAACACGGAGACAAGAGGAGGAAGGATTCATCTCAAAAAGCCTCTCACATTTCCCAACAACACACCTGATGAGAGACACTTATGCAGTCTTTTATTTATGGTTATATTTCACACTGCGTCGTTAATGACGAGAGAATTTTCCCATAATTTAATTATTAAATTATTATTATAAATTAAATTATAATTATTATTATAAATTAAATTATAATTAATTATAAATTAATTAAATAATAAATCATGTTAAATTATTATAAATTAAATTATAATTAATTATGAAATTAAATAAAAAAAATAAATCATGTTAAATTATTATTAAAAATTAAATTATAATTACTATAAATTAAATAAATAATTAATCACGACGATTTTTCGCCGCCTATTGGTCACCTTTTTCCCGCTTTTTCGTCACCTTTTTGAAGCCCAAGATGATTGTGATTGGTTTAAAGAAATGCCAATAAACCAGAGCATGTTTTTCTCCCATCCAGAATGCTGTGTGGACTGGCCAGACCCTCCTCCACAGCGCTGTGGAGGAGGGTCTGACTATGCGAGACTGCGTTGGTAGAGATGTTATACTCTGTGACCTGAATGCATGCTGATGCAGGTGTTCAAAGAGTCGACCACATTTCATGCCAGCCTGTTGAAACGCTTCTTCACTCAAGGTGTGCGTGTGTGTGCGTGTGTGTGCGTGTGTGTGCGTTCGTGTGTATGTGTGTGTGTGTTTCTGTCATCACAGGTAACCAAGGAAACTGGGGAGAATGGGGAAGAAGACGGCAGTGCACCGGTGCGTCCCTGTGTGGAGGCAGAATAAAGCAGAAATGTGCCTTTCCCTTTGCAGCTTCTCCTCTCAAGCACATCTTTATTTAATCAGCTCCCGCTGCGCTTCTTGTCCGATTCAATTCTGAAACACAATCCGAGAGCTTTGGCTTTGTTTTTGGTGGTTAAATGTCCTCCGTTCGTCTGCGTGAAAATTCTTTTTATAAATCAAACTAATGCTAATTTATGCACAGCGAGTCACCCGAAGCCAAGCCCAGCAAATCTCTCGGCAGTTCAGTCCCGCTGTGTTTTTCATACGACGTGTTGTTGTGTGTTGCATTGTGCAAGCTGCCCCCATCCCCCCTTCCCACACACACTTTGAACAGCTTGTGGGAGATAAAAAGACAAATCTTATCTTATCTCTGTGTACTTGTCATGTTGAATCACAGGGATTTCTGGAGCGTCTTCAGCACACAAAGTGCAGCTTAAAACACGACAAATCATCACTCAGAGGCCAGTCAGTTTTATTCATTGGGTCAAACTGTAACAGAGGTCATCTTAGGTCACTCTACAAGACCGCCCCCCCCCTTAAAAACGCCCACATAGGTTGTTTGTTCAGCAATTAACACCTATATATTTAGGTTTCCAGTGCCAACGCCCTCTAGTGGCCGTAGTAGTTCTGACGAAGGCAAAGCAGGAAGTAAGGTGAGGAAGTATAAAGGTGCCAATTGTCCCGCGTAAGGAGGTTGGGGGGGTGGGGGGTGGGGGGGGGACTTTCACCCAGGAGACCGGGATTCATGTCCTGTTGGAAAAGGAAACAGAGGTTGTTGTTTTTTACTTTATGGAACAAACGGACCTACGTCACGTTCAGTGTCCATTAGTACATCACACTCTAATAATCATATGGACTGTTTGCTCATACACACACGCACACATACGCACCCACACACACACGCACACATACGCACCCACACACGCGTGCACACACACACACACACCAGGATGTAAATACAACGGCATGTAATGAGCCACCACCTAACTGCGCTCACTGAGCATATATATATGTATATTTGTATCTGCATGTTTGAATGTGCTGCAAGTATGTATATATGTATATATGTATATATATATGTGTATGTTTACAAATGGGTCATCTTGTTTTGAGTCGAACCTCAGAGGAAAAAAAGCACTTTTTTAAACATTTATGAGGTTTTTAAGCCGTTTTTTTAGCCTGTGGTTGCAGAGAATAACAGCGTCTTCCTTTGGTCTCATATTAGGGCCCAGATCTCCTCACCTGTTCCCCCCTCCCTAACCTGCCCTGTAGTCCCGCCCCTCCTCACCTGTTCCCCCCTCCCTAACCTGCCCTGTAGTCCCGCCCCCTCCTCACCTGTTCCCCCCTCCCTAACCTGCCCTGTAGTCCCGCCCCCTCCTCACCTGTTCCCCCCTCACTAACCTGCCCTGTAGTCCCGCCCCCTCCTCACCTGTTCCCACCTCCCTAACCTGCCCTGTAGTCCCGCCCCCTCCTCACCTGCATCTCATTCACCTCATCAGCCACTCAGTTCAACCAGCGCTCCTTCTCATGTCGCTTAAATTTCCTCCTCGAGTTAGATTACATTAGATTAGATAAAACTTTATTCATCCCACAGTGAGGACATTACCTTATTTCAGCAGCAGTTTCTACAGTAAAAAGCAAAAAAACAAACAAGTAAACACACAAACAGACAATAAGCATAAGGTGAATGAATGTGAAGTGGACTGACGCTTTTTTCCCCCGACACTTTTGTCATGTTTTTGTCAACCTACAAAAGTCAGCAAAAAGTTCCTTTATCCATCGGAGACTTCATCAAAACAAATACTTTTTTAAATATTCCCACCCAGCCGACTCACACGGACCACTCGTTCACAAAGAACTGAACCCCCGCCTCCAGCTGATAGGACGGAGCTTGGTAGCTGCGGGGTCACTGGCCTTGGGTGTTGTCGTGTGTCATGGTGCGCTAAACCAGTTTGTTGTTGTTGTGGTGCACGTAGGCTACTCCTGTCAGTCATCTCTTATACTGCGTCTCTGTATCATTTGTCTTTTGTCAAAGTTTTTCAATAAAGTAGTGAACCGATCCTCCACAATTTGGATGAAAGAATCCCAAATTTTCTGATTTACTCTAATCATTCTAATAAAATAGCTGCATGTCCAACATAATTACGTTTTTCTTGATTTGATTTGTATTAGCTGCCCAGTGAGCCAGCAGCTAACATTAGCCAGCAGCTAACATTAGCCAGCAGCTAACATTAGCCAGCAGCTAACATTAGCCAGCAGCTAAGACACAAAATATTTCACGTGAATGTCGTTTGGATGGTTGCAACACCAGGCGGGCGGGGTTTGTTGTATCGCTAGCTAGAGACGGGTGTGGATGGGTATTGGTGGTGGTGGTGGGGGATCTCGGGATGGGACGGCGAGGACTTTGACTGGGGGGGTGTGCAGCAGGGGAACATCTCCATCATCTCCAACATAGCTTCTGTTATTCTTCTATCAAAATCACCCTCTTTTCTCTTCTATATGACCATGTGATGTATCCTCAGAGTGATGTCGCCGGTTGTTTCCGTGGCGATACGATGAAATGTTGCAGCAGATGTTCTGTAATGTTTTTAAATTCACTGTCAAAGCACTCGCCTGTCCTCGATCTTTACCGAGGTTCAATGTCTGGAGGCTCGGAGGAAGAAAGCTGTAATTTACACGGCAGGAACACACACACACACACACACACACACACACACACACACACACACACACACACACACACACACACACACACACACAGGAACACACACACACACAGGAACACACACAGACACAGGAACACACAGACACACACACACACAGACACACACACACACACACAGACAGACACACACACACACACACACACACAGACACACACACACACAATATAATATATATATTATATTGATATTGTTGATGATACTGTTTGTCCCACAGAAAGGGATTTCTGATATTGAACACACCCTTCTTGATATAAATCGGATGGACATAATAATAGAAACACCTGTTAGTAAAACATAATATCAGCAACACAAACTGCAGCCCCAAATAATCTCTGCAACAGTCTGACCTTCATGCAGGACGATTTACTGCGGAACTGTGTTTTAGTTTCAGCAGGCGTCCCTATTAAAGTGGACACTGTGTTCTAGTGATGCTGTTAGACTGACATCTGCTGGGGACCAATCAAACTGCAGCGCTGTCTTCACCCCTCATTACAGGTCCCATGACATGGTGCTCTTTGGATGCTTTCATATAGACCTTCATTTTATCCACATGGTAAAAATCTGTAAATGCATCCGTCTCCAAGATAATCTGAAATGTAAATGTAGGCATTAGTTAAGTGATGACATGTCCATTTGTGGCGCTGGTTTTCAGGCTGATAGAAACCTTTTCTAAGAAACATGCAGTGTGCGTTGGACTTGTGGAGGTTTCTTAGTGCCAGACTGCTTGGATCTAGGATGAGGACTTTCTTTAAATGGGCTTCTCTGCTTCACTGTTCCTGGATCTGCTGTCTGACAGGAACTCGACTGCTTGTTAGAGCTGTTTTTCACTGCACAACACACTGGGACATAGGAACACGTCCCAGGGCACAATATCACAGAGGAAAAACAGGAGGGGGGGGGGACAAAACAATACATGCAGAAACAGACACACACAGACACAAGACAAGGGAACAATCACACACAAAGAAAAGAAAAGGCCTCGGGGACTCAGCTATGCTGAGCCAAGTCCACCGGGGCTCCACCCACACGAGCCGTACGTCCTAAACAGAAAGGCTCCATGAACGAACAGAGAGGTCATGAGGTGGCTTCCAACGGGTTGACATCCTCCTCTCTAAGTCCAGCAAACACAGCACGTTGTGGAGCTTTAGAGAGCTGGAAGGCTGACAGGTCATTCAGAATCAAAAGATTGATAGTGACATTAATCAAGGAGGACATTTGTTCAAAATGTTGGCAAAGACAACGTCATGGAGGGGGCACGGCTCTGTCATAGCACTCTCTAAGGTACGCCAGCGGACAGACACATCTGGGCTAAACCAAGTAAGGAGGGGTCTTAACACAAAGGACCAGAAATAATGTTTAAAGTTGGGAAGTGAAAGGCCACCATCCTCTCTCCTCCTCTGTAAAGTAGACATCTTAAGTCGGGCCGCTTGCCTTTCCAGATAAATGAGCTTGAATCGACATCGGGAGACCGATCCATTTTACCATTTCCTTCAAAACACTGTTCAGAGCAACAGAATAGTGTTTAGTGGTCTGGGTTAAGCAGGGGAAGACCTCAATGCCTAAACATTTAAACTGCTTAGCAATGGGGACGTTGGCAGAGATGGTTGAGCAGCGGGCAGAATCATTTAAATGAAGTAGTGCAGACTCTGACCAGTTAATTTTAAAGCCTGATGAGCTTCCATGCTCCTCGCATAATGATAGAAGGTGAGGAAGAGACTGAGAGGGGTTCTCTAAAAAGACCAAAACATCGTCTGCAAATAATGAGAGGTGATGCTTTGTCCTACAAATGCATACTGGTGACACCCTAATGGATTGGTAAATGGCTTGAGCCAGCAGCTCTAGAGAGAGGACATATAGTGCAGGACTCGAGGGGCAACCTTGGCGTGAAGATCTAGAGACTGGAAATAAAGAGGAGGAGGTGGGTCCGGTTAAGACTCGGGCTGAGGGGTTAGAATACAAAGCTTTGATCCTACCAATGAAGGTTCTACCAAAGCCCATCACCTCTAAGACTGACCATAGAAATGGCCCCTCATGTCTGTCAAAGGCTTTCATTGCATCAAGGGAAAGAAGTGACATTGGGGTCTTACTGTCCTCCGCCGCATCAACAATGTGAAGAAGGCGTCTAAAACTATCTGCTGTTAGTCTCGTTTTTATGAAAACGAGACTGGCTCTCACACAGCCAGCTCCACTCTGTGCACACATTTCCTTGTTCCCTCCCCTTCAGAGCTACAGTTTGCAGATGGGTGGAGCAGCATGCTGGGAAGTACAACAGCGTATCACATGATGTTTTTACATCAGAGCTCAGATTAGTCTCACTTCTCAGGAAGTGAGACTCAGAGCGAGACTCACTGAGCGAGAGGTGAGATGGCGCAGAGAGGAGTTCAGCTGGACCGGGAAACCTTCTCTTGTTCCATCTGTCTGGATCTACTGAAGGATCCGGTGACTACTCCCTGTGGATACAGCTACTGCATGAACTGTATTAAAAGCCACTGGGATGGAGAGGATGGTAAGTACAGCTACAGCTGTCCTCAGTGCAGGAAGACGTTCACACCGAGGCCTATCCTGCTGAAAAACACCATGTTAGCAGATTTAGTGGAGGAGCTGAAGAAGACTGGACTCCAAGCTGCTCCTGCTGATCACTGCAATGCTGGAGCTGAAGATGTGGCCTGTGATGTCTGCACCGGGAGGAAACTCAAAGCCATCAAGTCCTGTCTGCAATGTCTGATCTCTTATTGTGAGAAACACCTTCAGCCTCATTATAATGTCGCTCAATTCAAGAAACACAAGCTGGTGGAGCCGTCCAAGAAGCTCCAGGAGAACGTCTGCTCTCGTCATGATGAGGTGATGAAGATGTTCTGCCGTACTGATCAGCAGCTTATCTGTTATCTCTGCTCTGTGGAGGAACATAAAGGCCACGACACAGTCTCAGCTGCAGCAGAGAGAGCTGAGAGGCAGAGAGAGCTCGAGGGGAGTCGACTCAACATCCAGCAGAGAATCCAGGACAGAGAGAAAGATGTGAAGCTGCTTCAACAGCAGGCGGAGGCCATCAATCTCTCTGCTGATGAAGCAGTGGAGGACAGCGAGAAGATCTTCACTGAGCTGATCCGTCTCCTGGAGAAAAGAAGCTCTGATGTGAAGCAGCAGGTCAGATCCCAGCAGGAAAGGGAAGTGAGTCGAGTCCGAGAGCTTCAGGAGAAGCTGGAGCAGGAGATCACTGAGCTGAAGAGGAAAGACGCTGAGCTGAAGAAGCTCTCACACACAGAGGATCACAACCAGTTTCTACACAACTACCCCTCACTGGCACCACTCAGCCAATCAGCATCCAGCATTCAGATCCGTCCTCTGAGCTGCTTTGAGGACGTGACAGCGGCCGTGTCAGAGCTCAGAGATAAACTACAGGACGTCCTGAGAGAGAAGAGGACAACCGTCTCACTGACAGGGACTGAAGTGGACGTTTTACTGCCACAACCAGAGCCCAAGACCAGAGCTGGATTCTTACAATATTCACGTGAAATCACACTGGATCCAAACACAGCACACACACAGCTGTTATTATCTGAGAGGAACAGGAAAGCAACGTTCATGAGACAAGAACAGTCTTATTCTAGTCACCCAGACAGATTCACTGGCTGGTGGCAGGTCCTGAGTAGAGAGAGTCTGACTGGACGTTGTTACTGGGAGGTGGAGAGGAGAGGAGGAGTTTCTGTAGCAGTCGCATACAAGAATATCAGCAGAGTGGGGGGGTATGAATGTGGATTTGGACGAAATGACAAATCTTGGGCGTTATATTGTAACAACAGTTATATATTTTGGTCCAACAATGTCCAAACTCCCGTCTCAGGTCCTGGGTCCTCCAGAGTAGGAGTGTACCAGGATTACAGTGCAGGTATTCTGTCCTTCTACAGCGTCTCTGAAACCATGACTCTCCTCCACAGAGTCCAGACCACGTTCACTCAGCCCCTCTATGCTGGACTAGGGTTTGATTGGCCTCCTGGATCCTCTGCTGAGTTGTGTAACGTGAAATAGACAGAAGTCATTTAAGGGTTAAATTCTGAGTTTTAACTCTTCGTCTTATTTAGTCTCCATGTTTGTTGCTGACAGCTGATTGTTGTCGTTCTATTTTTTATGTTTTTCATGTGTTTCCACGTTTTGTTGGTTTTTCTTATTTTTTTGGCTTTTATCAACAAGCTCTCAATGAGCTCAGTTGAGATCTGTTATTTTACCTGCAGAGGGAAGTCCATATATGGTCGGACAGGTGTGTCTGCAGGTTCACAGCTGTGCTGGGAGGGGTTGACCTGCAGAGACACACAGAGACACACAGAGACAGAGACAGACAGACAGCGACACACAGAGACAGAGACACACAGAGACAGACACAGAGACACACAGAGACAGACAGAGACAGAGACAAACAGAGACACACAGAGACAGAGACACATAGAGACATACAGAGACACAGAGACAGAGACACACAGAGACAGACAGACAGAGACACACAGAGACACACAGAGACAGAGACATAAAGAGACAGAGACAGACACACAGAGACAGAGACACAAAGAGACATACAGAGACACAGAGACAGACACACAGAGACAGAGACACACAAAGACAGACAGTAGACACAGAGACACAGAGACAGAGACACACAAAGAGAGACAGAGACACACAGAGACAGACAGAGACAGAGACACACAGAGACAGACAGTAGACACAGAGACACACAGAGACACACAGAGACAGAGACACACAGAGACACACAGAGACACACAGAGACACACAGAGACAGACAGTAGACACAGAGACACACAGAGACACACAGAGACAGAGACAGAGACACACAGAGACACACAGAGACAGAGACACACAGAGCCAGAGACACACAGAGACAGAGACACACAGAGACAGAGACAGACATTTCCAGAAGAGACATGTGAACATTGTAAAGGTTCTAAATTCTTCTTTTATGTTGTTGACATATTAGAGTCAAAGGTTTTTCCAGACAGGATTTTGGAGATCTCCTTTTATCACTGCATCAATCACAATATGGTGGCAACAGCCAGAAAAACACCTGTTGACAGGTTTTTAGATATGAAATGTTCCATAAATCAGTTTGGGAATGATATGTGACCCCCCCCCCCTCTGTAAAAACCTCCAGAATCTAGATTGGAGTGAAACTGGAAAGTTGGGTGCATGGAAGTGCTGCTGAAGTGGAGATTTTGGCTCAGTCTGAGAAAAACCCATTTAGAGAAAACGGCCTTTGAACATCTGGATTATACATAACATAACATTAACATCTGGTCATTATAGGAGAAAAGGGTCCAACTAATGAACTAACACATATCAACAGGAAACTTCCCCAGTTAATTACTTACATTAACACACAGAAATATTACAGATTTTTGGATTACTACTTTTCTGAAATGTCATGTTTAAATATGCAAATGCTAACTTTTGGTGAATTTAGGAGAACTTTGAACGTGCAAATAGACAAAGTTTAGTCAAATAATCACCTGAATGTGTATTTTGGTATGATGGTTTTAATAAATCTCATTTTTCTTGTATCTGTTATGTTTTATTTCTCATTTTCTCAGCTTGACATTTTTAGTATGGAATCCAAATTAAATGCTTATGATGATTTTTTTATTACATCCCAGACGAACGATACCAGCGTTGTTACGCAGCATCGGAGGATCTCTGATGAAGTATTTCCAAAGTATTTTGTATTTGAAATGATTTTCCCGACCTGAAAAGTTAAAAAACCAAAAACCAGCTGATAATAAAACGAGGAGGAGACGCCGGAGCAGCAGCCATTAACTTATTTATTATATTGAATTTACCAAAAAGTAAAAGCAAACACTGGAATAAACAGTATTGTACATTTCGTAGTCTGTTGTCCTATGGGGGGGGGGGCTGATGACGTCTCACAACCTTCTGGTTTCTTCTTCTTCTTTGAAATATCTTTTAAAAACACCCAAAAAGCAGACGACCCCTTCACTGGTCCCCAGCAGATGTCAGTCTAACAGCATCACTAGAACACAGTGTCCACTTTAATAGGGACGCCTGCTGAAACTAAAACACAGTTCCGCAGTAAATCGTCCTGCATGAAGGTCAGACTGTTGCAGAGATTATTTGGGGCTGCAGTTTGTGTTGCTGATATTATGTTTTACTAACAGGTGTTTCTATTATTATGTCCATCCGATTTATATCAAGAAGGGTGTGTTCAATATCAGAAATCCCTTTCTGTGGGACAAACAGTATCATCAACAATATCAATATAATATATATATTATATTGTGTGTGTGTGTGTGTGTGTCTGTGTGTGTCTGTGTGTGTGTGGGGGTGATGTGTGAGTGTGAGTGTGTGTGTGTGTGTGTGTGTGTGTGTGTGTGGGGGTGATGTGTGTGTGGGTGTGTGTGTGTGTGTGTGTGTGTGTGTGGGGGGGTGATGTGTGTGTGTGTGTGGGTGTGTGTGTTGGGGGTGATGTGTGTGTGTGTGTGTGTGTGTGTGTGAGTGTGTGTGTGTGTGTGAGAGAGTGTGTGTGTGGGAGGGGTGATGTGTGTGTGTGAGAGAGTGTGTGTGTGTGTGTGTATGTGTGTGTGGGGGGGGGGGCTTTCTGTGGCATTTCTTCATCCAGACTCCAGGCTTCTTGTCTCCATGGAGATCTTTAACTGTACACCGTTAACCAGCATGCATGTCAAGTGGGGTGGGGGAGAAGACTCAGATTAGGGATGAACTCTGTGACCCCCCCCCCCAGAAGATAACAGTGCTACAGATCAGCCAACACATGTTTAATATCTCTTTAACTGCATATAAATACATGGAATAAGAAGTAATGCACGTTTGATCTCCGCGTGACCTTCAGAGACGAGAGGTTTTTGTTTTTTAAAGATTATTTTTGGGCATTTTAGGCCTTTAGTACGGTGGCCGACACGGGCAAACGCCCCGCAACTTCAGAAAACACATTAAGAAAATGCTCAGCATTCAACAAATGCGATGCAAATACACACACAACACAACCAAATACACAAACGCAATGCAAATACACACACAACACAACCAAATACACAAACGCAATGCAATTAAAAAACGATGCAAACAGAAAAGCAAGCAAACCATGAAAACAAATGCAAGTACAAAACGCTGCATAAAGAACCCACAACGGAAGTGCTCCAGACCTCCAGGGGGAGCAGCTAAGTGGAACAGCTGATTTTAGACCCCACGGAGCGAGAGAGAGCGAGCGAGCTGATGAGGTTTGTTTTGAAACGGGACCAAAAGTGAAGATAGCGACGACATAGTATTCATTTTAACATGTGGCCCTCCTCTCTTACAGTATTTTAACAGAGCAACAGGTTTAGTGACAACTTTGTGTGTCTGATCTTTCATCGCTAACGTTAGTCAGCAGTGGTGAGGATAACTAACTACTGAACTGGATCAACTGATGAACTGGACTCTCTGAAGCGTCTCTACATATGATAATATATGAAATGTATTGATCAGCAAGGTAACTTTGCATAAGAGGAAGGTGGAGAGAGGAGAACTGAAGCGAAGAAGGGAAAGGAGAGTAAAGAAGGTATGTAAAAATAAATGTAACCTAATCTCCGTTTAATGGCAGTGCATAGGGCAAAAGAGAAGCAGATAGTAGATAAATATCAGAGAGAGCGCGGGGAGATGAGGATGAGAGAGAAGGGTTGAAGAAAACAGGGAGAAACTGTGAAGATGATCGACCAAAGGAAGCAGAGAAAGGACATTAAGACAAAATAGGAAGAAGACAAGGAGAGGGGAAGAGAGCATTAGATCATTATTTCACTCAGGGCCAAATAAATAGCAGGGAAAGGTGACAAGGAAAGAAAGAGGTGACAGAATTAAACTGAACTCAGGGTAAACATCCATATCCAGAAGATCAGCAGACACTTTTTTGGAACTTGCAAGCTTTTGTTTGTTGGTTTTTTTTACCCCACAGATGTACTGTCCATTTTGTGGATCTGCCTTGACAGCTTCCCCTGGGTGTTGTTGTGGTGCGTGTGGCAAAAACATCAGATTTCTAAAAGATGTGGCAACCAACGTCCCTGAGGAGACGCCTACGACCAGTGGACATGCTGATGCACAGCCTCGTGCTGGGAAACACATTGTTTTGTTGGAAAATCAGTAGTTAAAGGACTTGGTTTGACATTTGAAATTGTGTTCTTTTATTGAAATACTGTACACTTCTGTGGCTTGTCTACTTCAATAACTAGCATATTAAACGTGTTTTAAAATGCTCTGCAGGAAAGATTAATGATGAGACTAATGATGAGACATGTTTTTTGTAGCAGGAAGCTCAGGTGTAGAGTCCTTTATGAAATTTAGGGCAATAAAAGAGAGAAAGACATTCTTTTCAAAGACACGTCGGAAGGAACAGAAACAGAAATTAACAAAGGTATGCTATTTCTAACATTGTTTCTATTATAATTAAATGTATTTCTCACATCCAGTGACATTTTCCATTTCCTTTACTTTCTGCAGATTTATGCTGGAGTTATGAAGATGACAGGTGATTCCCTTAACCTGTGAGAGGGAAGTCACTTCCCCTTGATATTCAACCTCAACGGTCATCTGATCAACTGGTGGCTGCCGCTGTAAAGAAGCTGAAAGATTTGAACCAGGACGTGGAAGATGGTGCACATGTTTTATTGGACCCTGATGCTCAGGAAGTTAGAAACATCCCAGGAACAACCCCCCCCCCCCCTTTCACAGTGCAGACATACAAGGAGGCAATTGGAAAGGCCTACCAAAGAATAACAATGTACATTTGCACTGTTGAAGACTTTGCAAATAGCTGTAAGTGCTTCTGACATATTTCCCACCTTATTTAAAGCTTCACTCTATATTATATTTTAGATTTAAATATCACTGTTTCTTCATCTACCTCTGATGTTCTGTACAAGATAAATTCCACCCATGAGTTCTTAAACTTCCTGGTTTGAATTGTGTCATCAACTGGTTTAGTGTGACTAGTGGCAGATTTCAAAATGTCAAAAAGAGCATCCACCTTCTTTCTTCAAAACTAAAATAGGAATGAGGCCTTAGCCTTGTATTTCCAATGCATTAAAAAGAATTGTTTTTCATAGGTTCCAGTGGACAGCCTTCAAGTGAAGAGGACAGTGTGGTCCATGTTAATCTGCCACCTGGAGGCCGTCCACTTTCTGACACCGTGGTTAGTTTACATCTATCATGTCATTTCTTTTTAACCCTTGTGTTTGTTTTTGCTTTTTCCAACATTTTAAATTGTTACATTTCTCTGCTACACATTTTCAACACTTAGAAATATAAAACAAAAATTGAAAATGGGTCAATTTTGATTCAAAGTCAACACAAGGGTTTTAAGTCAAGTAAATTGATCATATTTTCATCCAATCCAATCTATCATTTGTGTGTTAATGCAGAAAGCAGCTGCTTGTCTTCTGACTGGTACAAAGAAACATGATCATATACTGTAACTCCAGTACTCCTCTCTTTACTGGCTTCCTGTTTGCTTTTTGATTGCTTTTGAGATTCTTTTATTTGTTTTTAAGGCTTTAATGGGTTGGCCCCAGCTTATTTATCTGAACTGCTTCATGTTCACCAGCCTTCAAAACCTCAGAGATCATACACACTGTCCACCTACCATTGAATCTTTTATATCTTTGGTCAAGACCCTCCTTTCTCGTTGCCGTTTAGCTGAGCATAGACACATTTATTTGTTTGTTCTGATTTTGTGCTGATTTGTTAATGTTGAAACCTATTTGTACAGCATTTTGGTCAACTGAGGTTGTTTTAAATGTGCTATACAAATACATTTGACATTGACAATGTATGCAGGTGTGGGGCGGTCCAGATGAAGTGAGCACTCCAAGTATATGCAGCGCGTTTGTGTATTTGGTTGTGTTGTGTGTATATGCAGCGCATTTGTGTATTTGGTTGTGTTGTGTGTATATGCAGCGCGTTTGTGTATTTGGTTGTGTTGTGTGAATATGCAGCGCGTTTGTGTATTTGGTTGTGTTGTGTGTATATGCAGCGCATTTGTGTATTTGGTTGTGTTGTGTGTATATGCAGCGCGTTTGTGTATTTGGTTGTGTTGTGTGTATATGCAGCGCGTTTGTGTATTTGGTTGTGTTGTGTGTATATGCAGCGCATTTGTGTATTTGGTTGTGTTGTGTGTATATGCAGCGCGTTTGTGTATTTGGTTGTGTTGTATGTATATGCAGCGCATTTGTGTATTTGGTTGTGTTGTGTGTATATGCAGCGCGTTTGTGTATTTGGTTGTGTTGTGTGAATATGCAGCGCGTTTGTGTATTTGGTTGTGTTGTGTGTATATGCATCGCATTTGTGTATTTGGTTGTGTTGTGTGTATATGCAGCGCATTTGTGTATTTGGTTGTGTTGTGTGTATATGCAGCGCGTTTGTGTATTTGGTTGTGTTGTGTGAATATGCAGCGCGTTTGTGTATTTGGTTGTGTTGTGTGTATATGCAGCGCGTTTGTGTATTTGGTTGTGTTGTGTGTATATGCAGCGCATTTGTGTATTTGGTTGTGTTGTGTGTATATGCAGCGCGTTTGTGTATTTGATTGTGTTGTGTGTATATGCAGCACTGCTGTCTATAATCTGCATTAACTTTGATTGTGTAATCATTGTGGGTGATTTTAACATTCATGTTGACAACCCCCAGGACAGGGGGACCAAAGAACTGTGTTGTGTTTTTGAGAACTATGGACTGACTCAGCATGTGACAGAGCCCACGCACAATAAGGGGCACACTCTGGACTTGATTGTCTCCAAGGGTCTGAATATTTCCAAGGTTGTGGTGACTGACGTTGCTCTGTCTGATCATTCCTGTGTTTTCTTTAACGGCTCTATCTCTGTGCCCAAAAGTGTCCAAACAAAGATAATCAGAAAACGGTATATCACTGAAAACACCAGTGAAAAATTTACTCAGCTTTTCTCCGCCGCACCCGCCCCCCCTGGGCTCTCAGTCACTGAGCTTGTAGATCATTTCAACTGTAAAATTACAAATGTTATTGATGCCATTGCTCCCACTAAGGTCAAAGTTGTCTCTGGTAAGAAAAGGTCTCCATGGAGAAATGTCCCACTGGTGAGAACAGAAAAAAGAGAGTGTCGAAAAGCTGAACGAAGGTGGCGAAAAACAAATCTCCTGGTCCATTATAACTCCTATAAAGAGAGACTTCGCATTTATAACTTGGAACTGAGGAATGCAAGGCGGTCCTTCTTCTCTGATATTATCTCTAGAAACAATAATAATTCACGTGCTTTGTTTGCTACTGTCGATAGGTTAACAAACCCTCCAGTACCAGTAGCATCTGAACTTTTATCTTCCAAGGCCTGCAATGACTTTGCCTCCTTCTTCAAAGAAAAACTTCAAAAGATTAGACAAACAGTTAGTGCCTCCATATCAAGTACAGGATATGTGTTGTCACAGTGTTCAAGCAGAACTAGTTCCAATATGACTGAGTTTCATGCGATCAACCATAAAAACCTGGAGGACATTATACAACATCTGAAAACCTCCTCCTGTTGCCTATTCTACCAGCGGGTGTTTTCAAAAATGTCTTGAATTGTTTGTCTTCTGATCTTCTACAGATTTTGAACACATCTCTTCTTTCAGGAATCTTTCCACAGGCCCTGAAAACTGCAGTAATCAAGCCACTCTTAAAAAAGAACAATCTAGACACATCCCTAATGAGCAACTATAGGCCAATATCAAACCTTCCGTTCTTAAGTAAAATCATTGAAAAAGCAGTTTTTCAACAACTCAATTATTTCTTGTCACTAAACAACAGCTTTGATACCTTTCAGTCGGGCTTCCGACCACACCACAGCACTGAGACGACTCTCGTTAAGGTCTTTAATGACATCCACCTTAACACAGATAATGGCAAAATTTCAGTCTTAGTATTACTTGATCTCAGTGCTGCATTTGACACGGTTGACCACGACATATTACTAGACCGATTGGAAAACTGGGTTGGTCTTTCTGGCTCAGTACTAAACTGGTTTGAATCCTACTTACAGAATAGGGATTACTTTGTGTCAATAGGTAATTATACATCTGAGCGTACAAATATGACGTGTGGAGTTCCCCAAGGCTCCATTCTGGGGCCTCTTCTGTTTAACATCTACATGCTTCCACTGGCTCAGATTATGGAAAACAACAAAATAAGTTACCATAGTTATGCGGATGACACACAAATTTACATAACCTTATCGCCAGGGGACTATAGTCCAATACAAAAACTGACTAAGTGTATTGAACAAATTAACGGCTGGATGTGCCAAAACTTTCTGAAATTAAATGAGGGAAAAACTGAGGTGGTTGTTTTTGGAGCAAAAGAGGAAAGATTAAAAGTTTGCGCTCAGCTTCAAACAACAATGTTAAAAACAACAGACAAAGCCAGAAATCTTGGTGTAATCATGGACTCTGACCTGAATTTTTGACTTATGTGTCAACAGGATTTGGAAAAACTGGTCCATGCTTTCATCTTCAGTAGACTTGAGTACTGTAACGGGGTCTTTACAGGTCTCCCTAAAAAATCAATCAGACAGCTGCAGCTGATTCAGAACGCTGCTGCTCGAGTCCTCACTAAGACCAAGAGACTGGATCACATCATTCCAGTCCTCACTAAGACCAAGAGACTGGATCACATCACTCCAGTTCTGAAGTCTTTACACTGGCTTCCTGTGCCCCAAAGAATTGATTTTAAAGTTCTTTTGCTAGTTTATAAATCACTAAACGGTTTAGGGCCAAAATACATTTCTGATCTGCTAGTACACTATGACCCCCCCAGACCTCTAAGGTCATCTGGGACAGGTCTACTGTCTGTTCCTAGAGTCAGAACTAAACAGGGGGAAGCAGCGTTCAGTTTCTATGCTCCTCATATCTGGAATAAAATCCCAGAAACCTGCAGGTCTGCTGCTACTCTCAGTTCTTTAAATCAATGCTGAAGACCTTTCTTTTCGATGTTGCCTTTCTTTAAATTATGTTCATTTCTTTCTTTTATACTGCACTGTAACTTTTATTCTTGTGTTTTATTTGTTTTTATATATATATATATATATATATATATATATATATATATATATATATATATATATATATTTTTTTTAAACTGTTTCTTCTGTGTTTTATCGGTTTTATTTTCTTTTAACTGTTTTTGTGTAAAGCACTTTGAATTGCCCTGTTGCTGAAATGTGCTATATAAATAAAGCTGCCTTGCCTTGCCTTGCCTTGCCTTGCATTTGTGTATTTGGTTGTGTTGTGTGTATATGCAGCGCGTTTGTGTATTTGGTTGTGTTGTGTGAATATGCAGCGCGTTTGTGTATTTGGTTGTGTTGTGTGTATATGCAGCGCATTTGTGTATTTGGTTGTGTTGTGTGTATATGCAGCGCGTTTGTGTATTTGGTTGTGTTGTGTGTATATGCAGCGCGTTTGTGTATTTGGTTGTGTTGTGTGTATTTGCATCGCGTTTGTTGAATGCTGCAAATGTGTTGTCAAATTAATGAAGTGGTTTTCTTAATTTGCTTGTGTTTTGTCTGTTTGCATGTGTTTCCTGAAGTTACAGGGCGTTTGCCCCTGTCGGCCGCCATACTCCCTCCCACATAATTTTAGACCAATTTCAAAACTGCCTTTTATTGCAAAGATTCTAGAAAGAATCGTGTCCAAACAGCTGCTCACTGTACTGGAAAATAACAAAATATTTGAAAAGTTTCAGTCTGGTTTTAGGAAGTACCCCAGCACTGAGACCGCCCTGCTTAAAGTCACCAATGACCTTTTAATGTCTGCTGATGAAGGCATGTGCTCAGTCCTGGTCCTCCTGGACCTTAGCGCTGCTTTTGACACCATTGATCACAGCATCATGTTAGACAGACTGAGGCACTGGGGGTCTCTGGTACTGCCATAGAAAGGTTTTCATCCTACCTGTCAAATAGGAAGTTTTGCGTGTCTTTAAACAACTATGTCTCCTCGTTCTGTCCAGTTAAATATGGTGTTCCTCAGGGGTCGGTCTTAGGACCCATTTTGTTTTCCTTGTATCTGCTTCCCCTTGGACATATTATCCATAAACATGGCATTTCTTTTCATATTTATGCTGATGACACACAAATATACTTGCCCATCAGACCCACAGACCCTGGAATGCTGAGTTCACTTAACAACTGCCTTTGTGAAGTTAAAAAATGGATGTCAAATAATTTCCTCCAGCTGAACTCAGACAAAACAGAAATCCTGGTCATCGGGTCTCAGCAGATGGTAAATCAAATCCTGCCGTCTGCCGGCTCGCTAGTAAATCACATTAAGCCTGTGGCAAAGAACCTCGGTGTTTGGTTTGATAGTAACTTAAATTTTGAGCAGCACACCACAAACTTAGAAATACAGCCAAAATTCGATCTATGTTAACTTTTAAGGACACCGAGACCATTTTACAAGCCTTCATCTCATCACGCCTGGATTATTGCAACAGCCTTTTCACCTGTTTAACCCAAAAATCTATTGATGGACTCCAGACTGTCCAGGACTCAGCTGCCAGGCTTTGAACCAGAACAAAGACATAGGACCACATTACTCCTGTTTTAGCTTCATTACACTGGCTCCCAGCATGTTTTAGAATTGACTTTAAAATTCTATTGATCACTTTTAAAGCTCTTCATGGCCTCTCGCCGTGTTATATTTCTGACCTTTTAGTCCCATATACACCAGCACGCACCTTGAGATCCTCGGGCAGAGGTCTGCTATCTGGTCCAGAGTCTTGACTGAAAGCTAAAGGGGGTCAGGGCCCCGAGGCTCTGGACCAGCCTGCCTGAGGAAACCAGGTCAGCTGAGTCAGTGAACTCTTTTAAGTCCCTTCTTAAAACAGACTTTTATAGGAGAGCCTTTCCCGATCTTATCTGACTTTATTTTATTCCTTTTATTTTATTGTATTTTACGAATTTTTATATTTATCTGTATTTTAGTCTTTCAATGTTTTCATGCTTTTATCTTTTTGTATTATTGTCTCTGGGGTGTTATTGTCTTTACACTTGTTAAAGCACTTTGTAACTTGTTTTTGAAAAGTGCTCTACAAATAAAGATTATTATTATTATTATTATTTGGCAATAGTGCCTTGCTAGATAAAATCAACCACTGTCTGTACAAAACTGCATTAAATGATGACCAAATAAAGAGTTGGCATCAGTTACATCAGCATTCATAGATGCAGGTGGAAGAATGGTCCTGTATAAAAGACATGATGAATACCAATCTACTGAGGTACTCGTCCTCCTTTTGTATGCACTCATATGGCGTATATACATTCAAAATGATCATCTTCCTATCATTACAGCACAGCTCAGCCCAATAGCCCCGTCACCTCCCAAGCTTATAACATTAACCAACTGGTCATATTGGTTATTCCACATAGAGGCACCCCTCCAGTTGTTGATTCACCCGCCCCATGAAGGTCCCTATGTAGAGTCCAGGTCTTGTTTAGCCAGAAACGTCTCCTGGACACACATAATGTCACATCTGTCCATCAATTTGTCCACAACAACACGGCGTGATTTATCAGTTTCACTGTGGCCGACACGAAGCCCACGTGCATTATAAGACCCGACCCAGATGTTCATGTAGCCTAGGTTAACTCATCACATGGCAGCTACTCTGCAGACTGGCTCTGGTGTGGAGCTGCAGGTGTACCATGGCCATCCAGTATGAATATGGGTATTAATAACTTTATCACATTGACAACCAATCAAAACGGGGCACCACCCTGAACTCCTGTGGAACCGTCTCATTAGGTGGCGGTCCCTTTAAAATCCAGTCTATCTGTCTTCTTTACAGGAACAGAGAGGGGGGGATTAAGCACCAACCTGTGGTAAACCAGCAATTATTACAACAAATACACACAATACAGTTAAACAGTATAAAATATATCAATAACTCTTCTTTCTCTGATTGGTTCCTTTTGTTGTCTCTATTTCTTCACTTACACCGTCACTCTGTCGATATACACACACACACACACACACACACACACACACGTGGAACGCTCCATAGGGTTTGTCACGTAGTGGCCCCGTGCGCTGACGTGCACTAACATGTGCACGTGGCACGGACTGTAAAACCTGTTTTTATGTTCAGCAGACGAGCGCTGAGTCATCTGGAGAAACACACCTGAGGGAGACGTGCAGAGAGACTGCATTGTGTCCTTTCCCAGCACAGAGGGACAAGGACAAACTTACGTAACGCTGCGAGACGGAGACGCACGGGATCCTTCCACAGGTAACAGCCTGCAGAGGGAAGTCCATATATGGTCGGACAGGTGTGTCTGCAGGTTCACAGCTGTGCTGGGAGGGGTTGACCTGCAGAGACACACAGAGACAGAGACACACAGAGACAGAGACACACAGAGACAGAGACACACAGAGACAGAGACACACAGAGACATACAAAGACACACTTTTTATAACCCCTCCCTGTGTTTTATAAGGACAATAAAGCTGAACCTAAACCCCCGATGAGACAGTCCTACTGTAAGTCAGACTACTATGTATGGGGACATATTAAATCTTACCCTGTCAACACACCCAGTCTCTCTCTCAAACTGCTCCTCGTCCAGGAATGCAGCAGAACTTGATAACTCCTCCCAATCACATGATGTTTTTACATCAGAGCTCAGACTAGTTTCACTTCTCAGGAAGTGAGACTCAGACAGTCGTTGTCACTGAGCGAGAGGTGAGATGGCGCAGAGAGGAGTTCAGCTGGACCGGGAAACCTTCTCTTGTTCCATCTGTCTGGATCTACTGAAGGATCCGGTGGCTACTTCCTGTGGACACAGCTACTGCATGAACTGTATTAAAAGCCACTGGGATGGAGAGGATGGTAAGGACAGCTACAGCTGTCCTCAGTGCAGGAAGACGTTCACACCGAGGCCTGTCCTGCTGAAAAACACCATGTTAGCAGATTTAGTGGAGGAGCTGAAGAAGACTGGACTCCAAGCTGCTCCTGCTGATCACTGCTATGCTGGAGCTGAAGATGTGGCCTGTGATGTCTGCACCGGGAGGAAACTCAAAGCCATCAAGTCCTGTCTGCAATGTCTGGCTTCTTACTGTGAGAAACACCTTCAGCTTCATTATGAATCACCTCCATTAAAGAAACACAAGCTGGTGGAGCCGTCCAAGAAGCTCCAGGAGAACGTCTGCTCTCGTCATGATGAGGTGATGAAGATGTTCTGCCGTACTGATCAGCAGCTTATCTGTTATCTCTGCTCTGTGGAGGAACATAAAGGCCACGACACAGTCTCAGCTGCAGCAGAGAGAGCTGAGAGGCAGAGAGAGCTCGAGGGGAGTCGACTCAACATCCAGCAGAGAATCCAGGACAGAGAGAAAGATGTGAAGCTGCTTCAACAGCAGGCGGAGGCCATCAATCTCTCTGCTGATGAAGCAGTGGAGGACAGCGAGAAGATCTTCACTGAGCTGATCCGTCTCCTGGAGAAAAGAAGCTCTGATGTGAAGCAGCAGGTCAGATCCCAGCAGGAAAGGGAAGTGAGTCGAGTCCGAGAGCTTCAGGAGAAGCTGGAGCAGGAGATCACTGAGCTGAAGAGGAAAGACGCTGAGCTGAAGAAGCTCTCACACACAGAGGATCACAACCAGTTTCTACACAACTACCCCTCACTGGCACCACTCAGCCAATCAGCATCCAGCATCCAGATCCGTCCTCTGAGCTGCTTTGAGGACGTGACAGCGGCCGTGTCAGAGCTCAGAGATAAACTACAGGACGTCCTGAGAGAGAAGAGGACAAACGTCTCACTGACAGGGACTGAAGTGGACGTTTTACTGCCACAACCAGAACCAGAGCCCAAGACCAGAGCTGGATTCTTACAATATTCACGCAAAATCACACTGGATCCAAACACAGCATACACACTGCTGTTATTATCTGAGGGGAACAGGAAAGCAACGTTAATGAGTCAAGAACAGTCTTATTCTAGTCACCCAGACAGATTCACTGGCTGGTCTCAGGTCCTGAGTAGAGAGAGTCTGACTGGACGTTGTTACTGGGAGGTGGAGATGAGAGGAAACGTTGATGTAGCAGTCGCATACAAGAATATCAGCAGAGCGTTGTATGAATGTTTATTTGGACGAAATGACAAATCTTGGGCGTTAAATTCTTACAACAACAGTTATATATTTTGGTCCAACAATGTCCAAACTCCCGTCTCAGGTCCTGGGTCCTCCAGAGTAGGAGTGTACCTGGATCACAGTGCAGGTATTCTGTCCTTCTACAGCGTCTCTGAAACCATGACTCTCCTCCACAGGGTCCAGACCACGTTCACTCAGCCCCTCTATGCTGGACTAGGGTTTGATTATCAGCTTTGGTTTTCTGGAGACTCTGCTGAGTTGTGTAAAGTGAAATAGACAGAAGTCATTTAAGGGTTAAATTCTGAGTTTAACTCTTCGTCTTATTTAGTCTCCATGTTTGTTGCTGACAGCTGATTGTTGTCGTTCTATTTTTTATGTTTTTCATGTGTTTCCACGTTTTGTTGGTTTGTCTTATTTTTTTGGCTTTTATCAACAAGCTCTCAATGAGCTCAGTTGAGATCTGTTATTTTACCTGCAGAGGGAAGTCCATATATGGTCGGACAGGTGTGTCTGCAGGTTCACAGCTGTGCTGGGAGGGGTTGTCCTGCAGAGACACACAGAGACACACAGAGACAGACAGAGACACACAGAGACAGAGACAGACAGAGACACACAGAGACACATAGAGACACATAGAGACATATAGAGACAGACAGACAGAGACACACAGAGACACACAGAGACAGAGACACACAGAGACAGAGACACACAGAGACACACAGAGACAGAGATACACAGAGACAGACAGACAGAGACAGACAGAGACATACAGAGAGAGAGACACAAAGAGACAGACATACAAAGACAGAGACACACACAGACAGAGACACACGGAGCCAGACACACAGAGACAGAGACACACAGAGACACACAGAGACACACAGAGCCAGAGACACACAGAGACAGACAGAGACAAAGACACACACAGATAGATACACTCAGAGACAGACAGAGACAGAGACACACAGAGACAGAGACACACAAAGACAGACAGAGACACACAGAGACACACGGAGACAGAGACATACAGAGACAGAGACACACAGAGACAGAGACACACAGAGACAGACAGAGACACACATAGACAGAGACAGACAGAGACATGTCCAGAAGAGACATGTGAACATTGTAAAGGTTCTAAATTCTTCTTTTATGTTGTTGACATATTAGAGTCAAAGGTTTTTCCAGACAGGATTTTGGAGATCTCCTTTTATCACTGCATCAATCACAATATGGTGGCAACAGCCAGAAAAACACCTGTTGACAGGTTTTTAGATATGAAATGTTCCATAAATCAGTTTGGGAATGATATGTGACCCCCCCCCTCTGTAAAAACCTCCAGAATCTAGATTGGAGTGAAACTGGAAAGTTGGGTGCATGGAAGTGCTGCTGAAGTGGAGATTTTTGGCTCAGTCTGAGAAAAACCCATTTAGAGAAAATGGCCTTTGAACATCTGGATTATACATAACATAACATTAACATCTGGTCATTATAGGAGAAAAGGGTCCAACTAATGAACTAACACATATCAACAGGAAACTTCCCCAGTTAATTACTTACATTAACACACAGAAATATTACAGATTTTTGGATTACTACTTTTCTGAAATGTCATGTTTAAATATGCAAATGCTAACTTTTGGTGAATTTAGGAGAACTTTGAACGTGCAAATAGACAAAGTTTAGTCAAATAATCACCTGAATGTGTATTTTGGTATGATGGTTTTAATAAATCTCATTTTTCTTGTATCTGTTATGTTTTATTTCTCATTTTCTCAGCTTGACATTTTTAGTATGGAATCCAAATTAAATGCTTATGATGATTTTTATTACATCCCAGACGAACGATACCAGCGTTGTTACGCAGCATCGGAGGATCTCTGATGAAGTATTTCCAAAGTATTTTGTATTTGAAATGATTTTCCCGACCTGAAAAGTTAAAACCAAAACCAGCTGATAATAAAACGAGGAGGAGACGCTGAGCAGCGGCCATTAACTTATTTATTATATTGAATTTACCAAAAGTAAAAGCAAACACTGGAATAAACAGTATTGTACATTTCGTAGTCTGTTGTCCTATGGGGGCTGATGACGTCTCACAACCTTCTGGTTTCTTCTTCTTCTTTGAAATATCTTTTAAAAACACCCAAAAAGCAGACAACCCCTTCACTGCCACCAAGAGTGTGTGTGTGTGTGTGTGGGGGGGGCCTGATGTGTGTGTGTATGTGTGTGGGGGGGGGGACTTTCTGTGGCATTTCTTCATCCAGACTCCAGGCTTCTTGTCTCCATGGAGATCTTTAACTGTACACCGTTAACCAGCATGCATGTCAAGTGGGGGAGGAGAAGACTCAGATTAGGGATGAACTCTGTGACCCCCCCCCCCAGAAGATAACAGTGCTACAGATCAGCCAACACATGTTTAATATCTCTTTAACTGCATATAAATACATGGAATAAGAAGTAATGCACGTTTGATCTCCGCGTGACCTTCAGAGACGAGAGGTTTTGTTTTTAAAGATTATTTTTGGGCATTTTAGGCCTTTAGTACGGTGGCCGACACGGGCAAACGCCCCGCAACTTCAGAAAACACATTAAGAAAATGCTCAGCATTCAACAAACGCAATGCAAATACACACACAACACAACCAAATACACAAACGCAATGCAAATACACACACAACACAACCAAATACACAAACGCGATGCAATTAAAAAACGATGCAAACAGAAAAGCACGCAAACCATGAAAACAAATGCAAGTACAAAACGCTGCATAAAGAACCCACAACGGAAGTGCTCCAGACCTCCAGGGGGAGCAGCTAAGTGGAACAGCTGATTTTAGACCCCACGGAACGAGAGAGAGCGAGCGAGCTGATGAGGTTTGTTTTGAAACGGGACCAAAAGTGAAGATAGCGACGACATAGTATTCATTTTAACATGTGGCCCTCCTCTCTTACAGTATTTTAACAGAGCAACAGGTTTAGTGACAACTTTGTGTGTCTGATCTTTCATCGCTAACGTTAGTCAGCAGTGGTGAGGATAACTAACTACTGAACTGGATCAACTGATGAACTGGACTCTCTGAATCGTCTCTACATATGATAATATATGAAATGTATTGATCAGCAAGGTAACTTTGCATAAGAGGAAGGTGGAGAGAGGAGAACTGAAGCGAAGAAGAAGGGAAAGGAGAGTAAAGAAGGTATGTAAAAATAAATGTAACTTAATCTCCGTTTAATGGCAGTGCATAGGGCAAAAGAGAAGCAGATAGTAGATAAATATCAGAGAGAGCGCGGGGAGATGAGGATGAGAGAGAAGGGTTGAAGAAAACAGGGAGAAACTGTGAAGATGATCGACCAAAGGAAGCAGAGAAAGGACATTAAGACAAAATAGGAAGAAGACAAGGAGAGGCGAAGAGAGCATTAGATCATTATTTCACTCAGGGCCAAATAAATAGCAGGGAAAGGTGACAAGGAAAGAAAGAGGTGACAGAATTAAACTGAACTCAGGGTAAACATCCATATCCAGAAGATCAGCAGACACTTTTTTGGAACTTGCAAGCTTTTGTTTGTTGGTTTTTTTTACCCCACAGATGTACTGTCCATTTTGTGGATCTGCCTTGACGGCTTCCCCTGGGTGTTGTTGTGGTGCGTGTGGCAAAAACATCAGATTTCTAAAAGATGTGGCAACCAACGTCCCTGAGGAGACGCCTACGACCAGTGGACATGCTGATGCACAGCCTCGTGCTGGGAAACACATTGTTTTGTTGGAAAATCAGTAGTTAAAGGACTTGGTTTGACATTTGAAATTGTGTTCTTTTATTGAAATACTGTACACTTCTGTGGCTTGTCTACTTCAATAACTAGCATATTAAACGTGTTTTAAAATGCTCTGCAGGAAAGATTAATGATGAGACTAATGATGAGACATGTTTTTTGTAGCAGGAAGCTCAGGTGTAGAGTCCTTTATGAAATTTAGGGCAATAAAAGAGAGAAAGACATTCTTTTCAAAGACACGTCGGAAGGAACAGAAACAGAAATTAACAAAGGTATGCTATTTCTAACATTGTTTCTATTATAATTAAATGTATTTCTCACATCCAGTGACATTTTCCATTTCCTTTACTTTCTGCAGATTTATGCTGGAGTTATGAAGATGACAGGTGATTCCCTTAACCTGTGAGAGGGAAGTCACTTCCCCTTGATATTCAACCTCAACGGTCATCTGATCAACTGGTGGCTGCCGCTGTAAAGAAGCTGAAAGATTTGAACCAGGACGTGGAAGATGGTGCACATGTTTTATTGGACCCTGATGCTCAGGAAGTTAGAAACATCCCAGGAACAGACCCCCCCCCCCCCTTTCACAGTGCAGACATACAAGGAGGCAATTGGAAAGGCCTACCAAAGAATAACAATGTACATTTGCACTGTTGAAGACTTTGCAAATAGCTGTAAGTGCTTCTGACATATTTCCCACCTTATTTAAAGCTTCACTCTATATTATATTTTAGATTTAAATATCACTGTTTCTTCATCTACCTCTGATGTTCTGTACAAGATAAATTCCACCCATGAGTTCTTAAACTTCCTGGTTTGAATTGTGTCATCAACTGGTTTAGTATGACTAGTGGCAGATTTCAAAATGTCAAAAAGAGCATCCACCTTCTTTCTTCAAAACTAAAATAGGAATGAGGCCTTAGCCTTGTATTTCCAATGCATTAAAAAGAATTGTTTTTCATAGGTTCCAGTGGACAGCCTTCAAGTGAAGAGGACAGTGTGGTCCATGTTAATCTGCCACCTGGAGGCCGTCCACTTTCTGACACCGTGGTTAGTTTACATCTATCATGTCATTTCTTTTTAACCCTTGTGTTTGTTTTTGCTTTTTCCAACATTTTAAATTGTTACATTTCTCTGCTACACATTTTCAACACTTATTTCTACGTCCAATTTTTTTCTGATATAAAACAAAAATTGAAAATGGGTCAATTTTGATTCAAAGTCAACACAAGGGTTTTAAGTCAAGTAAATTGATCATATTTTCATCCAATCCAATCTATCATTTGTGTGTTAGTGCAGAAAGCAGCTGCTTGTCTTCTGACTGGTACAAAGAAACATGATCATGTACTGTAACTCCAGTACTCCTCTCTTTACTGGCTTCCTGTTTGCTTTTTGATTGCTTTTGAGATTCTTTTATTTGTTTTTAAGGCTTTAATGGGTTGGCCCCAGCTTATTTATCTGAACTGCTTCATGTTCACCAGCCTTCAAAACCTCAGAGATCATACACACTGTCCACCTACCATTGAATCTTTTATATCTTTGGTCAAGACCTTCCTTTTCTCGTTGCCGTTTAGCTGATCATAGACACATTTATTTGTTTGTTCTGATTTTGTGCTGATTTGTTAATGTTGAAACCTATTTGTACAGCATTTTGGTCAACTGAGGTTGTTTTAAATGTGCTATACAAATACATTTGACATTGACAATGTATGCAGGTGTGGGGCGGTCCAGATGAAGTGAGCACTCCAAGTATATGCAGCGCGTTTGTGTATTTGGTTGTGTTGTGTGTATATGCAGCGCGTTTGTGTATTTGGTTGTGTTGTGTGTATTTGCATCGCGTTTGTTGAATGCTGCAAATGTGTTGTCAAATTAATGAAGTGGTTTTCTTAATTTGCTTGTGTTTTGTCTGTTTGCATGTGTTTTCTGAAGTTACAGGGCGTTTGCCCCTGTCGGCCGCCATACTCCCTCCCACATAATTTTAGACCAATTTCAAAACTGCCTTTTATTGCAAAGATTCTAGAAAGAATCGTGTCCAAACAGCTGCTCGCTGTACTGGAAAATAACAAAATATTTGAAAAGTTTCAGTCTGGTTTTAGGAAGTACCCCAGCACTGAGACCGCCCTGCTTAAAGTCACCAATGACCTTTTAATGTCTGCTGATGAAGGCATGTGCTCAGTCCTGGTCCTCCTGGACCGACCTTAGCGCTGCTTTTGACACCATTGATCACAACATCATGTTAGACAGACTGAGGCACTGGGGGTCTCTGCTACTGCCATAGAATGGTTTTCATCCTACCTGTCAAATAGGAAGTTTTGCGTGTCTTTAAACAACTATGTCTCCTCGTTCTGTTTAGTTAAATATGGTGTGCCTCAGGGTTCGGTCTTAGGACCCATTTTGTTTTCCTTGTATCTGCTTCCCCTTGGACATATTATCCATAAACATGGCATTTCTTTTCATATTTATGCTGATGACACACAAATATACTTGCCCGTTAGATCCACAGACCCTGGAATGCTGAGTTCACTTAACAACTGCCTTTGTGAAGTTAAAAAATGGATGTCAAATAATTTCCTCCAGCTGAACTCAGACAAAACAGAAATCCTGGTCATCGGGTCTCAGCAGATGGCAAATCAAATCCTGCCATCTGCCGGTTCGCTAGTAAATCACATTAAGCCTGTGGCAAAGAACCTCGGTGTTTGGTTTGATAGTAACTTAAATTTTGAGCAGCACACCACAAACTTAGAAATATAGACAAAATTCGATCTATGTTAACTTTTAAGGACACCGAGACCATTTTACACGCCTTCATCTCATCACGCCTGGATTATTGCAACAGCCTTTTCACCTGTTTAACCCAAAAATCTATTGATGGACTCCAGACTGTCCAGGACTCAGCTGCCAGGCTTTGAACCAGAACAAAGACATAGGACCACATTACTCCTGTTTTAGCTTCATTACACTGGCTCCCAGCATGTTTTAGAATTGACTTTAAAATTCTATTGATCACTTTTAAAGCTCTTCATGGCCTCTCGCCGTGTTATATTTCTGACCTTTTAGTCCCATATACACCAGCACGCACCTTGAGATCCTCGGGCAGAGGTCTGCTATCTGGTCCAGAGTCTCGACTGAAAACTAAAGGGGGTCAGGGCCCCGAGGCTCTTGACCAGCCTGCCCGAGGAAACCAGGTCAGCTGAGTTAGTGAACTCTTTTAAGTCCCTTCTTAAAACAGACTTTTATAGGAGAGCCTTTCCCGATCTTATTTGACTTTATTTTATTCCTTTTATTTTATTGTATTTTACGAATTTTTATATTTATCTGTATTTTAGTCTTTCAATGTTTTCATGCTTTTATCTTTTTGTATTATTGTCTCTGGGGTATTATTGTCTTTACACTTGTTAAAGCACTTTGTAACTTGTTTTTGAAAAGTGCTCTACAAATAAAGATTATTATTATTATTATTATTATTTGGCAATAGTGCCTTGCTAGATGAAATCAACCACTGTCTGTACAAAACTGCATTAAATGATGACCAAATAAAGAGTTGGCATCAGTTACATCAGCATTCATAGATGCAGGTGGAAGAATGGTCCTGTATAAAAGACATGATGAATACCAATCTACTGAGGTACTCGTCCTCCTTTTGTATGCACTCATATGGCGTATATACATTCAAAATGATCATCTTCCTATCATTACAGCACAGCTCAGCCCAATAGCCCCGTCACCTCCCAAGCTTATAACATTACCCAACTGGTCATATTGGTTATTCCACATAGAGGCACCCCTCCAGTTGTTGATTCACCCGCCCCATGAAGGTCCCTATGTAGAGTCCAGGTCTTGTTTAGCCAGAAACGTCTCCTGGACACACATAATGTCACATCTGTCCATCAGTTTGTCCACAACAACACAGCGTGATTTATCAGTTTCACTGTGGCCGACACGAAGCCCACGTGCATTATAAGACCCGACCCAGATGTTCATGTAGCCTAGGTTAACTCATCACATAGCAGCTACTCTGCAGACTGGCTCAGGTGTGGAGCTGCAGGTGTACCATGGCCATCCAGTATGAATATGGGTATTAATAACTTTACCACATTGACAACCAATCAAAACGGGGCACCACCCTGAACTCAGGGGCCAAAACCAAACTGTGGAACCGTCTCATTAGGTGGCGGTCCCTTTAAAATCCAGTCTATCTGGTCTTCTTTACAGGAACAGAGAGGGGGGGATTAAGCACCAACCTGTGGTAAACCAGCAATTATTACAACAAATACACACAATACAGTTAAACAGTATAAAATATATCAATAACTCTTCTTTCTCTGATTGGTTCCTTCTGTTGTCTCGATTTCTTCACTTACACCGTCACTCTGTCGATATACACACACACACACACACGTGGAACGCTCCATAGGGTTGGTCACGTAGTGGCCCCGTGCGCTGACGTGCACTAACGTGCACGTGGCATGGTAACAGGTTAATGAAATATTTCATACTTATTGAGACACTTTTGATATAAAATTGCTCAACGTGATAACGATATTGAGACAATATATCATGCACCTAAATCATGGATATAAAGTATGTTTTTCTGTAATTCTGTCTGTAAATGTCCGACTCTTTCCCTGAAGTGGTGATGACTGTAAAACCTGTTTTTATGTTCAGCAGACGAGCGCTGAGTCATCTGGAGAAACACACCTGAGGGAGACGTGCAGAGAGACTGCATTGTGTCCTTTCCCAGCACAGAGGGACAAGGACAAAGTTACGTAACGCTGCGAGACGGAGACGCACGGGATCCTTCCACAGGTAACAGCCTGCAGAGGGAAGTCCATATATGGTCGGACAGGTGTGTCTGCAGGTTCACAGCTGTGCTGGGAGGGGTTGACCTGCAGAGACACACAGAGACAGAGACACACAGAGACAGAGACACACAGAGACAGAGACAGAGACACACAGAGACAGAGACACACAGAGACAGAGACACACAGAGACATACAAAGACACACTTTTTATAACCCCTCCCTGTGTTTTATAAGGACAATAAAGCTGAACCTAAAACCCCCGATGAGACAGTCATACTGTAAGTCAGACTACTATGTATGGGGACATATTAAATCTTACCCTGTCAACACACCCAGTCTCTCTCTCAAACTGCTCCTCGTCCAGGAATGAAGCAGAACTTGATAACTCCTCCCAATCACATGATGTTTTTACATCAGAGCTCAGACTAGTCTCACTTCTCAGGAAGTGAGACTCAGACAGTCGTTGTCACTGAGCGAGAGGTGAGATGGCGCAGAGAGGAGTTCAGCTGGACCGGGAAACCTTCTCTTGTTCCATCTGTCTGGATCTACTGAAGGATCCGGTGACTACTCCCTGTGGACACAGCTACTGCATGAACTGTATTAAAAGCCACTGGGATGGAGAGGATGGTAAGTACAGCTACAGCTGTCCTCAGTGCAGGAAGACGTTCACACCGAGGCCTGTCCTGGTGAAAAGCACCATGTTAGCAGATTTAGTGGAGGAGCTGAAGAAGACTGGACTCCAAGCTGCTCCTGCTGATCACTGCTATGCTGGAGCTGAAGATGTGGCCTGTGATGTCTGCACCGGGAGGAAACTCAAAGCCATCAAGTCCTGTCTGCAATGTCTGGCTTCTTACTGTGAGAAACACCTTCAGCCTCATTATGAATCAGAGACATTCAAGAAACACAAGCTGGTGGAGCCGTCCAAGAAGCTCCAGGAGAACGTCTGCTCTCGTCATGATGAGGTGATGAAGATGTTCTGCCGTACTGATCAGCAGCTTATCTGTTATCTCTGCTCTGTGGAGGAACATAAAGGCCACGACACAGTCTCAGCTGCAGCAGAGAGAGCTGAGAGGCAGAGAGAGCTCGAGGGGAGTCGACTCAACATCCAGCAGAGAATCCAGGACAGAGAGAAAGATGTGAAGCTGCTTCAACAGCAGGCGGAGGCCATCAATCTCTCTGCTGATGAAGCAGTGGAGGACAGCGAGAAGATCTTCACTGAGCTGATCCGTCTCCTGGAGAAAAGAAGCTCTGATGTGAAGCAGCAGGTCAGATCCCAGCAGGAAAGGGAAGTGAGTCGAGTCCGAGAGCTTCAGGAGAAGCTGGAGCAGGAGATCACTGAGCTGAAGAGGAAAGACGCTGAGCTGAAGAAGCTCTCACACACAGAGGATCACAACCAGTTTCTACACAACTACCCCTCACTGGCACCACTCAGCCAATCAGCATCCAGCATCCAGATCCGTCCTCTGAGCTGCTTTGAGGACGTGACAGCGGCCGTGTCAGAGCTCAGAGATAAACTACAGGACGTCCTGAGAGAGAAGAGGACAACCGTCTCACTGACAGGGACTGAAGTGGACGTTTTACTGCTACAACCAGAGCCCAAGACCAGAGCTGGATTCTTACAATATTCACGTGAAATCACACTGGATCCAAACACAGAAAACACACTGCTGTTATTATCTGAGGAGAACAGGAAAGCAACAGTAATGTATCAACATCAGTCTTATTCTAGACACCCAGACAGATTCACTGACATGTGTCAGGTCCTGAGTAGAGAGAGTCTGACTGGACGTTGTTACTGGGAGGTGGAGATGAGAGGAGGAGTTTATGTAGCAGTCGCATACAAGAATATCAGGAGAGCTGGGATGTCGGATGAATGTTTATTTGGACGAAATGACAAATCTTGGGCGTTAGATTGTAACAACAACAGTTTTACATTTTGGTCCAACAAAGTCCAAACTCCCGTCTCAGGTCCTGGGTCCTCCAGAGTAGGAGTGTACCTGGATCACAGTGCAGGTATTCTGTCCTTCTACAGCGTCTCTGAAACCATGACTCTCCTCCACAGAGTCCAGACCACGTTCACTCAGCCCCTCTATGCTGGACTAAGGTGTTATTGGTCTTCTGGATCCTCTGCTGAGTTGTGTAAAGTGAAATAGACAGAAGTCATTTAAGGGTTAAATTCTGAGTTTTAACTCTTCGTCTTATTTAGTCTCCATGTTTGTTGCTGACAGCTGATTGTTGTCGTTCTATTTTTTATGTTTTTCATGTGTTTCCACGTTTTGTTGGTTTTTCTTATTTTTTTGGCTTTTATCAACAAGCTCTCAATGAGCTCAGTTGAGATCTGTTATTTTACCTGCAGAGGGAAGTCCATATATGGTCGGACAGGTGTGTCTGCAGGTTCACAGCTGTGCTGGGAGGGGTTGACCTGCAGAGACACACAGAGACAGACAGAGACAGACAGAGACAGACAGAGACAGACAGAGAGACACAAAGAGAGACACACAGAGACAGAGACATACAGAGACATACAGAGACAGACAGAGACACACAGAGACAGAGACACAGAGACACACAGAGACAGAGACATACAGAGACACACAGAGACAGAGACACACAGAGACACGCAGAGACAGACTAAGACACAGAGACAGAGACACACAGAGACAGAGACACACAGAGACACGCAGAGACAGACAAAGACACAGAGACAGAGACACACAGAGACAGAGACATAGAGACAGAGACACACAGAGACAGAGACAGACATTTCCAGAAGAGACATGTGAACATTGTAAAGGTTCTAAATTCTTCTTTTATGTTGTTGACATATTAGAGTCAAAGGTTTTTCCAGACAGGATTTTGGAGATCTCCTTTTATCACTGCATCAATCACAATATGGTGGCAACAGCCAGAAAAACACCTGTTGACAGGTTTTTAGATATGAAATGTTCCATAAATCAGTTTGGGAATGATATGTGACCCCCCCCCCCCCCCTCTGTAAAAACCTCCAGAATCTAGATTGGAGTGAAACTGGAAAGTTGGGTGCATGGAAGTGCTGCTGAAGTGGAGATTTTTGGCTCAGTCTGAGAAAAACCCATTTAGAGAAAACGGCCTTTGAACATCTGGATTATACATAACATAACATTAACATCTGGTCATTATAGGAGAAAAGGGTCCAACTAATGAACTAACACATATCAACAGGAAACTTCCCCAGTTAATTACTTACATTAACACACAGAAATATTACAGATTTTTGGATTACTACTTTTCTGAAATGTCATGTTTAAATATGCAAATGCTAACTTTTGGTGAATTTAGGAGAACTTTGAACGTGCAAATAGACAAAGTTTAGTCAAATAATCACCTGAATGTGTATTTTGGTATGATGGTTTTTAATAAATCTCATTTTTCTTGTATCTGTTATGTTTTATTTCTCATTTTCTCAGCTTGACATTTTTAGTATGGAATCCAAATCAAATGCTTCTGATGATGAATTATTCCAACTTGATGTCAGATTGAGTCGTGTTGAACGAAGGTTCAGTTGAAAACCCAAAAACACAAAGCTAAAATATATGTACTGCTTGAAGTGTGCTATGTAACCCATGATATATATTGTTTTGATGTATGTATGAACTCAATATTAGAAACAGCTAAAACTATATAATAGGCGTTGGGTGTGACCTTTAAGTGTGCTAGGGGTCACACTTCCTGTAACAGTGGATCTGGTCTGGACATCTTCTGCTGGGGCCACCTGTGTGATTACGTAATGGTGGAGACCCCCTGATTACCAGAAGGGGGGGGGGGTTAGCCTTGAGTAGGACTATAAATATGAGTTGATGTGGACTCTCGTTAGCGGGGCTTACCCACTTACCGGGTTTCTTCTTCTATTCTCTGGATTTTGACACTTTTTGCTTTTAGGGCAGGAAGGGAAAAGATGATTTCTGTATTTTGTTCTTGCTTTTGATTATTCACTAAAGAATAAAACCACCTGAGCTTGTTGTGAGCTAGGGGACCAAAAAGATTTGGATTCCTTGATTTTAGTCATTTAATTTCTCTCTCTCACTCCTCGGCCGTCCGAGGGCAGAGGTTTCCCCCCCGTGAGGGTAGTTAAGACTCCTCTTTAACCACCTGGGCGAGTTGCTGCCCGGCGGGGACCGACGTTGACAGTCAGACCTCCTGTTATCTCCTAGTGGGGGGGGGGCATTAAAGGCTAGCGGGCGTCCTTTAGAAGGAGGGACCTCCGGAGGAGTTCCTACTCATGTCTGGCAATACAAAACTAACGTACTACAAAGTTGGCCATTTTCTTTATATCTACTCAGACAAACAGCAGAGGAGATCCGTGCTTGATTAGTGAGGCCTGACCTTCTTCTTCACCGATTGGCTGATTAGAGGTCAAATCTATTGGCTGTGAGAACCACAGGGCGGAGTCGGTCATCAAACCACCAAATTTGAAGCCATGCTCATACGGATACACAGCATCCCTGCAGTTTTGGAGTGTTTGTGTATTTTATTTAGTTTTTAAGGCTCATCTTTATTAAGGATTAAGCAGACACATGGCACTAGACTCTGAACTGGCCCAAACTGGAAAGTCCCAGGCGAGGAAATAGAAGCTGTCCAAGGTGAGTCAGCAGATTGAGCAGTTGGCTGATGCTCTAAGAGAGACAGGGGAAGAGGGAGCTCATTAGTTTGACATTTTTCTTCCCGTTACCTCATGAGAAAAAAAGTTACAGTGTATGCGACCAATCTGAATCGAGGAAGGCTGAGGAAGACGCCAACGCTTGAGTTACTGAGGTGGGCTAACAAGTCTACAACCTGCCTCCAAAAAAAGAGGCTAAACAGGAAGATGAATATGTGACAATCGCCAGTGTAAATGAACTGCTGCAGCAACAAAAAGCAATGTTTACCGCACGACTGGAACAGCAACACAGCAATTTCAAAGGCTTTGTCAAGCTAATAATGGACTCCACCGACACTAGACTGGAATCAATAAACAAGGAACTACAAGAAATAAAAACCAGCCTGCAGTACACACAAAAAGAAGAGGATGACATTCAAACTGAGACAGCAAATCTGAAGGAACGCAGCACCTCGATGCAAACACATATTTTTAAAGTCTGTCACGGACAAAATGGAGTATCTGGAAAGCCAATCCAGGCGAAATAACCTGGTATTTGACGGGATACAGGAGTCACAGGGAGAAACCTGGTCAGACACGGAGGAGAAGGTCAAACAAGTTGGGAAGGAAAAATTACAGCTGCAACGCGAGGTGGAGGTGGAGGTGGAGGTGGAGGTGGAGGTGGAGAGGGCCCACCGCACAGGAAAACCTGGAGGAGACCGGCCGAGGCCAATTGTGGTAAAAGTCCTAAGGACAGAACGGAAATACTACAAAGAACCAGGAATCTGAAAGGTTCCAGAATATACATAAACGAAGACTTCACGGAGGCAGTCAGAAGGAAAAGGAAAGACCTCACGCCGGATTTAAGGGGGGGGGGGACATTGTCTATTTACGACAGGACAAACTGATCATTCATCCCCGGTCCAGCACACCAAAACAACCAAGGCCAGCTAACGTTAATACATAAACAGGTAAGCCTATGATATGTTGAAACTTTAATCTCACTATGTCACTAAATATAAGTCACACACATACCGGAGATAGTCATTCACTACAAAGTCTGGTTGAATATGAGCACCTGGAACTGAACACCTTCCAGTGCACTGAACACCACTCACAGGATATGGAAAATGACATTGATCCTGAGAACAATTTCTTTGCTAACATAAACAATAACTGCAGCTATTACACTGATGAACAATTTAATAGGTCAATCAAGACCGAACAGCAATGATCCATTATCCACTTTAACAGCAGAAGTCTGTATGCCAACTTTCAGAGTATCAAACACTGTCTAAAGCAATTGAAACAGCACTTTAACATAATCGCAAAATAACAGAAACTTGGATAAACAGTGAAAAAGAATCAGATTTGGGAATCGAAGGATATGAAATGTTTTCTATTAACAGAGTCAACAAGAGTGGGGGGGGGGTGTGATACTATATGTGGATAGGGATTTAAATTATAAGGGGCTGGAAAAAATGTCAATGGTGGTGAATAATTTATTGGAATGTGTCACAATAGAAATATGTATGTAGAAGAAGAAAAATATTATTGTAAGTTGCATATACAGGTCACCAGGTTCAAATATTGACACTTTTAAGGACTGGATGGAAGAGACATTTACAAAAACTAGCCAAGAAGTTATGTTCATCTGTGGGGACTCCAATATTGACTTTTTAAATCCAAATAACCATAAAATGACAGAGGAATTTATCAACACTGTGATTAGTCTAGGCCTCAATCCCAAAATAACCAGACCCAGCCGAATTATTCTCACTGTGCAACACTAATAGACAATATATTTACAAATATTATACATAACAATACAGCGAGTGGATTACTAATAAACAATATCAGGGACCACCTGCCAATTTTTACAGTTTATGACAGCAACTACACTCTGAACAGACATGTTAATAAACCAATTTCCAAAAGGGTCAGGACAGAAGAAACAATGGAGGCATTAAAAGTTGATCTGCTAGCACAAGACTGGGAGTTTATTGATAAGGAAAAAGATGTTGACAAAGTATATAAAGAATTCCTAAGAACATTTAAATTATTATATGATAAAAATTGTCCAATGAAAATATATAGCAGAAAACAAAAACTAAATGATAGACCGTGGGTTTCCAAGGGATTACAAAACGCCTGTAAAAAGAAAATACACTTTATAGAGAATTTATAAAACACAGAACTATAGAGACTGAAAATAAATATAAGAAATATAAGAATAAGTTAACTAATATTATGAGATCTTGTAAAAAAGAATACTACACAAAACTATTAGATAATAATAAAAACAATATTAAAGGTATGTGGAACATTTTAAATAACATTATTAAAAATAATAATAGACAGGCTACTTATACTTATCCCCATTACTTCATTGATAATGATAAAAATATTAATAACATGGAGGATGTGGTTAATAACTTAAATCCTGGTTCCACAAACATTAGAAAGTACATATAAGAAGCTAATAGAAAGAAATCCCAGTTCAATATTTCTGACAGCAGCAGATGAAAAAGAAATAATTGATATCGTTAAAGAATGCAAAAACAAACCATCCACTGATCACGATGGAATAGATATAAAAATTATACAAAAAGTAATAGAGGAGATCACCAAACCACTAACGAACATCTGCAATTTATCATTTTTAACCGGTAAATTTCCAACAAAAATGAAAATAGCAAAAGTCATTCCTCTATATAAAACTGGAAATAAACCCCACTTCACAAATTACAGGCCTGTCTCTCTACACAATTTTCAAAAATTTTAGAAAAATTATTTAACAACAGATTAGAGAAATTTATAAGTAATAAATAAAAATAAACTACTCACTGACAGCCAATATGGATTTAGAAAAAATAGATCAACCTCACTAGCACTAACAGAACTCATTGAAGAAATCACAAACTCCACAGATAAAAAGAAATATGCAGTTGGGGTTTTCATTGATCTAAAAAAAGCATTTGATACAATAAATCACAAAATATTAATCAGTAAACTGGAACAAATCGGGATCGGGGGGGTAGCTCTAAACTGGATAAGTAGTTATCTGAGAGACGGGAGATGGGAGATTATTTGTCTGAATGTCTGGGCGTTGCTTGTGGTGTCCCCCAGGGGTCAGTGTTGGGACCAAGGTTATTTTTATTATATATCAATGATATTTGTAAAGTATCTCAAGTATTGAATTTTGTATTATTTGCAGATGATACAAACATATTTGGATCAGGGGACAGCTTACAGCAACTCTTGGAATTAATCACTTCAGAATTCAAGAAAATAAAACAATGGTTTGACATAAACAGGCTATCGATAAATTTGAGTAAAACTACATTCATGGTATTTGGAAACTGTAAGTCAAAGCATCAGATACAGATAGAGGGGGTTAACATAGAAAGAGTACATGAAAATAAATTCCTTGGAGTGATTATAGATGACAAGATTTGCTGGAAGCCTCACTTAAAACACATCAAAACCAAACTGTCCAGAAGTATTTCAGCACATTCTGGATCTCAAACCACTTCACATCCTATACTGCTCACTGCTGTTACCTTATCTGAATTACTGTGTAGAGGTTTGGGGAAACACTTCTCAACACTCACTACAGCCACTAGTCATAATGCAAACAAGAGCAATAAGAATCATTCACAACGCCGGATTTCAGGATCATACAAATTCATTATTTCTAAAGTCTAAATTGCTCAAATACCATGATTTAATTAAATATCAAATTGCAGTATTCATGTTCAAAGTAAGAAATAGCCTATTGCCTGGGAATATACAGAAGGTGTTCTCTGAAAGGGAGGGAGGGTACGATTTAAGGGGAAGGGGAAATTTTAAGACTAATAGATGTAGAACATCAAGGAAAAGATTATGTTTATCAATTTGCGGAGTTCAATTGTGGAACAAACTAAATGAGAACCTAAAGCAATGCCCAAACATATTCCTTTTCAAAATAATGTACAAAGAAATTATTTTCAGAAGGTATAGAGAAGCACTGTAGAAAGTGTTGTTTGTGTTTTTTGTTTTGTTTATTTATGTATGGGGGTATATGTGTATATATATGTGTGTATGTATATGTGTAGGTATGTGTATATATATGTGTGTATGTATATGTGTAGGTATGTGTATATATATATATGGATATATATAGCAACATAATTATAAATATTGTAAATTGAAGGAATGCAAGAATTAAAGGGGTAGGAGTACATAAGTTTTACTTACTTATTGCACATGTGACAGAGGTTAACACAGGAAAGAAGGGACCTTGTTGTTGTTTTCTCTCCAATGTTTTTAACATTGTTTTATTGTTTCTTTTGGTTATTTTTTTCTTTTTTTGTTTTATTTGTATATACTTTCTCTTGCATGTTCGAAATAAAGATATAATAAAAAAAATAAAAAAACCACCACCAGGCGTCTAATAAGGTCCCACGTGTGCTGGAAACTGGGAAGTTTCATGCTGCTATCTGACCTCTTAAGAAACACTTAAATACATGCTTTTTCATCTGAACGTCTTACCAAAATAAAAGTGCTACAGCTCCCATATCCTTTGGCCCTCTGGGACGGTCCTGAGCTCATTGGGAAGTTCACACCCTCAGTTTCCTGTTCCTAGTGTCAGTGGGATTCTAGGCCTCACTGACAGAGCTACACAGGTTACAATGGAGAATTTCTATTTCCGTCCAAGTCAAGCATCTGTAACATGATTAAAAACACTACTGGAAGCATATTACATGGGCTACAGACAATACTAGTAGCACAGTCACATGTCTCAACTTACTACAGGAACCATCCAGAAGACCAACACTCACACATGGATTTTATATGAAGTTATTTCTACAGATGTGTCTTTGCGTTTTTCTTATTTCCTTTTGAAAAGTGCAAAATACAAAACTTCTCAAATACAAAAACACATACATGAAATTACTACATACAGTATATTTATAGAAATAAGTCATTATGAATTGTTCAGGATGTGAAATGCGATAAATAAGGCCCTATTTTTGGAGGAGGTCCCGGGGAAGACCTAGGACTAGGTGGACGGACGTCCAGCTGGGAAGAGGTCCCGGGAAGACCCGGGACTAGGTGGAGGGATGTCCAGCTGGGAGGAGGTCCCGGGAAGACCTAGGACTAGGTGGAGGGACGTCCAGCTGGGAGGAGGTCCCGGCGAAGACCCAGGACTAGGTGGAGAGATTATATCTCCAACCTGGCCTGGGAACGCCTCGGGACCCCCCAGTCGGAGCTGGTTGATGTGGCTCAGGAAAGGGCAGTTTGGGGTTCCCTGTGAAGATGGATGGACCTTCATAACAGTGCTGTAGATCATCTTATGTGTTGCGTGAGGGATCCTGAGACTGCATGTGCGTGTTTATGAAGATTTAATGCTTGCAATTCATGAAAACGGTTATGAGTGGAGAAACCAGCTTCGCTTCAGTGAGGGAAACATCCTGTCTGCGGGACCGTATATCCTATTCACCTGGGGGGGGGTCTTAACCTTTGACCTGACTCATATATGACTTAGGAGTCCAGATGGATGGGGCATTTGAAGGATTTTATTCTGCAATGGGACCCAACCATCCAGTCCAGGACCAGATGTCTTGCTTCCACCTCCTGAAATCCTTCTTTGCTGTGGTTACTTTGTTGGATTTAAAACTTAAATTACAGACTTTAGTTTGTGATCATATTGTAATTTTACAGTAAAATAAAATGTGTATAGAATTAAAGTAGATGAAAATGACTGTGTACCTGTTCCACTTATTCCACAACAACAACGTCTACCAGTGAAACTAGAATGGATTCTTTAGAATAGAAAAACAATAGTTTATTAGAGGAATCATTTCTATATTGTCCTCTGCTGCCTCCCTCAGGAATGTTAGAGCAACAGGATCTGGTTCTAAAGGACCTGCACAAAGGCAGTCTGGATGGTTTTAAACTGATTTAGGACCCAGACTTTTTATTATGCCCGTTTTTCAACATTTTTTTCCCTTTGTTGTCATTTTTTACATCTAATCGGTCACTTTTTTTATATTTTCATCACTTTTTCAATATTTTTGTCCATTTTTTAACATTTTTGTCACTATTTCCAACATTTCTGTCACTATTTTTGACATTTACTGATAGAGAATTCATTTTTATAAGTCTTTTATTTGTTCTATTTCTTTGTAGTAGTGTCTTAAAGTAGTATAACTTTTATGCTTATTATATGCACAGTTAGCAAACTGTCTCTCTATGCTTAATATATGCACATTTAACAAACTGTTTGTATCTAGTTTCAGCTGTTTCTCGCAGAGATAGTAAATGCCTCACTGCAGTATATCACAGGCTTAGTTTCGAGGTCACTCAAGGTACATGTCGTCCAGGCGGCCTACACTTTGCCCTGGTTCCCCTAGAATAGCCAACCCAAAGCATTCCTTATGTATCAACAACTGTGAATCTGTGTGTGTGTGTTTTGAATAAATACGACTCCTCTGCAGAGAAACACCCGAAGTTCTCCGGGAGCAATGCTGGAGAAAGGTTGCTCACATGCGTTCTTCCCTTTGCAAATGTCTATTAACTGCTAACTGCCGTCTGCGTCTCGTTTTCTTGCTTGACCGTCTTTGATTTAATAAGTTTAAGTGTCCTGAACCTGACATTTACGTCACTTTTTCAACATTGTTGTCCCTTTATTTCTAAGGCAGTATTAGGACTTCTTCCTCCTTATCTGAACACTTCCATCCTCCCCAGGTCTGCAGGGACAGATCACCGCTCACAGGATCTGGTTTATTGACAGTCCCTAAAGTCCACACTGACTTTGGTAAAAAGGCTTTTATTTATATATATATATATATATATATATATATATATATATATATATATATATATATATATACATACACACAAACACACATACACACATACAGGTGCTGGTCATATAATTAGAAAAGCATAAAAAAGTTGATTTATGTCAGTAATTCATCCAAAAAGTGAAAAAAAAAAGTATATTCATTCATCACACACAGTGATATATTTCAAATATTCATTTCTTTTAATTGTGATGATTATAACTGACAACTAATGAAAACCCCAAATTCAGTATCTCAGAAAATTAGAATATTACTTCAGACCAATACAAAAAAATTATTTTTCGAAAAGTATGATCATGAAAAGTATGAACATGAAAAGTATGAACATGTACAGCACTAATACTCAGTCGGGGCTCCTTTTGCCTGAATTACTGCAGCAATGCGGCGTGGCATGGAGTCCATCAGTCTGGGGCTCTGCTCAGGTCTTATGAGAGCCCAGGTTCTGATAGGGGCCTTCAGCTCTTCTGCATTGTTGGGTCTGGTGCATCGCATCATCCTCTTCATAATACCCCATAGGTTTTCTACAGGGTTAAGGTCAGGCCAGTTTGCTGGCCAATTAAGAACAGGGATACCATGGTCCTTAAACCAGGTCCTGGTAGCTTTGGTACTGTGTGCAGGTGCCAAGTCCTGTTGGAAAATGAAATCTGCATCTCCATAAAGTTGGTCAGCAGCAGGAAGCATCAAGGGGTCTAAACCTTCCTGGTAGCTTTGGCCCCGTTGACCCTGGACCTCAGAACACAGTGGACCAACACCAGCAGATGACATGGCCCCCCGCACCATCACTGACTGTGGAAACTTTACACTGGACTTCAAGCAACGTGGATTCTGTGCCTCTCCTCTCTTCCTCCAGACTCTGGGACCTTCAAATGCAAAACTTACTTTGATCAGAGAACATAACTTTGGACCACTCAGCAGCAGTCCCGTCCTTTTTGTCTTCAGCCCGGCGAGACGCTTCTGACGCTGGGTCTTGTTCCAGAGTGGCTTGACACAAGGAATGCGACAGCTGGAACCAGGTCTTGCATACGTCTGTGCGTGGTGGTTCTTGAAGCACTGACTCCAGCTGCAGTCCACTTTGTGAATCTCTCCCACATTTTTGAATGGGTTTTGTTTCCCAAACCTCTCCAGGGTGGGGTTCTATCCTCTCCAGGGTGAGGTTCTATCCTCTCCAGGGTGGGGTTCTATCCTCTCCAGGGTGGGGTTCTATCCTCTCCAGGGTGGGGTTCTATCCTCTCCAGGGTGAGGTTCTATCCTCTCCAGGGTGGGGTTCTATCCTCTCCCGGGTGGGGTTCTATCCTCTCCAGGGTGGGGTTCTATCCTCCAGGGTGAGGTTCTATCTTCTCCAGGGTGGGGTTCTATCCTCTCCAGGGTGCGGTTCTATCCTCCAGAGTGGGGTTCTATCCTCTCCAGGGGAGGTTCTATCCTCTCCAGGGTGCGGTTCTATCCTCTCCAGGGTGGGGTTCTTTAGGGGTTAATTAGCTGATCCAAGAGGTGCACCAGGGTCTTCAATACTGAACCTCGTCACAATATTCTAATTTTCTGAGATACTGAATTTGGGGTTTTCATTAGTTGTCAGTTTTGATCATCACAATTAAAAGAAATGAATATTAAATATATCACTCTGTGTGATGAATGAATATAATATACAAGCTTCACTTTTTGGATGAATTACTGACATAAATCAACTTTTTCATGATTTTCTAATTATACGACCAGCACCTGTATTTTGTCCACAATGAGCAATGTCATGAATACATGAATAAAAATAAGCTCATGTTCAACTTCCAATCAGGATTCAGGAAGTCACATTCGACCAATCAGATGGTTTCTATGAATGAAGTTGTAATTTGGAGCCGTTTGGTTGGTCAACATGTTGTTTTTTCTCACCTGGTAGTGTTGAGTGTAAATCTATTTCCTGGTTCCTCCTCTGTGTTAATAAATCTTCACCAGTTCTGACACGCTGCCTGTGTGATGATGGGAGTTGTAGTTCTTCTGGAGAGCTTGAGACTACATTTGCATTGCAAACAGGTCTGTCCATCTCTTTCTTTCTTTCTTTCTTTCTTTCTTTCTTTCTTTCTTTCTTTCTTTCTTTCTTTCTTTCTTTCTTTCTTTCTTTTTGTCTCTTTCTTTCTTTTTCTTTATTTTGTTTCTTTCTTTTTGTATCTTTCTCCTTTCTTTCTTTCTATATTTTCTCTCTGTCTTTCTGTTTCTTTTTTTCTGTCTCTCTTTCTTTCCAATGTGGGAAGGATCAAATCTGGTCTATCAATCACTTTTCTCTTTCTCTGTCTCTTTCTGTCTTTCTTTCTGTCTTTTTCTTTCTTTTTGCCTCTTTCTTTCTTTCTTTCTGTCTTTCTCTGTCTCTTTCTTTCTCTCTTTGTCTTTCTGTCTTTCTTTGTCTTTCTTTTTCCCTCTTTCTTTCTTTCTGCCTGTCTCTTTCTTTCTTTTTGTCTCTTTCTGTCTTTGTCTCTGTCTTTCTTTTTGCCTCTTTCTCTTTCTTTCTGTCCTAGAAACAACAGAAACTTGTATTGAAGGTAACAACAGGACAACTCAGTCCTTTATGAACCTGGGGGGGCGTCTCCAGACCCTCTGATTCTAACAAGAGTTTACCTCCTAAAAGCTGAAGTCAGCAGTTTTTAAATGAGAAATGATCTCTGTTGGAAACAAGTGGAGCTGCGTTCCTTATCACAAACTCTTTCTTTTTACTGTTAGTACAAACTGCAGCTGCTCTTACAAAGTACATCCTGTTACCTGCAGTCCAGTCTGCAGACAGTCGGGACATCAGACTCTGGGATAACATCACACCTTGAACTTTGAGCCTCTTGCTCAGATATGCTGCACAGAGGATTGAGGGTCAGAAATCACGCTGGCTTGTATACTGCACAATGTGACCGGGTGCATTAGGACATTTTCTGGCGTACTGCATTTGATATACTATGTACTGGGACATATAAAATCTTCCTCTGTCATACTAATGGTAGTATGGGCATTGCAACACAGCCAGTCTCTCTCTCAAAGCGCTCCTCTTCCAGGAATGAAGCAGAACTTGATGACCCCCCTCCCCCTCCAGCTCCACTCTGTGCACACATTTCCTTGTTCCCTCCCCTTCAGAGCTACAGTTTGCAGATGGGTGGAGCAGCATGCTGGGAAGTACAACAGCGTATCACATGATGTTTTTACATCAGAGCTCAGACTAGTTTCACTTCTCAGGAAGTGAGACTCAGACAGTCGTTGTCACTGAGCGAGAGGTGAGATGGCTCAGAGAGGAGTTCAGCTGGACCGGGAAACCTTCTCTTGTTCCATCTGTCTGGATCTACTGAAGGATCCGGTGACTACTCCCTGTGGACACAGCTACTGCATGAACTGTATTAAAAGCCACTGGGATGGAGAGGATGGTAAGTACAGCTACAGCTGTCCTCAGTGCAGGAAGACGTTCACACCGAGGCCTGTCCTGCTGAAAAGCACCATGTTAGCAGATTTAGTGGAGGAGCTGAAGAAGACTGGACTCCAAGCTGCTCCTGCTGATCACTGCTATGCTGGAGCTGAAGATGTGGCCTGTGATGTCTGCACCGGGAGGAAACTCAAAGCCATCAAGTCCTGTCTGCAATGTCTGGCTTCATTCTGCGAGAAACACCTTCAGTTCCATTATGAATCAGAGACATTCAAGAAACACAAGCTGGTGGAGCCGTCCAAGAAGCTCCAAGAGAACGTCTGCTCTCGTCATGATGAGGTGATGAAGATGTTCTGCCGTACTGATCAGCAGCTTATCTGTTATCTCTGCTCTGTGGAGGAACATAAAGGCCACGACACAGTCTCAGCTGCAGCAGAGAGAGCTGAGAGGCAGAGAGAGCTCGAGGAGTCGACTCAACATCCAGCAGAGAATCCAGGACAGAGAGAAAGATGTGAAGCTGCTTCAACAGCAGGCGGAGGCCATCAATCTCTCTGCTGATGAAGCAGTGGAGGACAGCGAGAAGATCTTCACTGAGCTGATCCGTCTCCTGGAGAAAAGAAGCTCTGATGTGAAGCAGCAGGTCAGATCCCAGCAGGAAAGGGAAGTGAGTCGAGTCCGAGAGCTTCAGGAGAAGCTGGAGCAGGAGATCACTGAGCTGAAGAGGAAAGACGCTGAGCTGAAGAAGCTCTCACACACAGAGGATCACAACCAGTTTCTACACAACTACCCCTCACTGGCACCACTCAGCCAATCAGCATCCAGCATCCAGATCCGTCCTCTGAGCTGCTTTGAGGACGTGACAGCGGCCATGTCAGAGCTCAGAGATAAACTACAGGACGTCCTGAGAGAGAAGAGGACAAACGTCTCACTGACAGGGACTGAAGTGGACGTTTTACTGCCACAACCAGAACCAGAGCCCAAGACCAGAGCTGGATTCTTACAATATTCACGCAAAATCACACTGGATCCAAACACAGCACACACAGATCTGTTATTATCTAAGGGGAACAGGAAAGCAACGTTAATGAGTCAAGAACAGTCTTATTCTAGTCACCCAGACAGATTCACTGGCTGGTCTCAGGTCCTGAGTAGAGAGAGTCTGACTGGACGTTGTTACTGGGAGGTGGAGATGAGAGGAAACGTTGATGTAGCAGTCGCATACAAGAATATCAGCAGAGTGGGGAGGTCGGATGAATGTTTATTTGGACGAAATGACAAATCTTGGGCGTTAAATTCTTACAACAACAGTTATACATTTTGGTCCAACGATGTCCAAACTCCCGTCTCAGGTCCTGGGTCCTCCAGAGTAGGAGTGTACCTGGATCACAGTGCAGGTATTCTGTCCTTCTACAGCGTCTCTGAAACCATGACTCTCCTCCACAGGGTCCAGACCACGTTCACTCAGCCCCTCTATGCTGGACTAGGGTTTTGATCATTGGTTTTCTGGAGACTCTGCTGAGTTGTGTAAAGTGAAATAGACAGAAGTCATTTAAGGGTTAAATTCTGAGTTTAACTCTTCGTCTTATTTAGTCTCCATGTTTGTTGCTGACAGCTGATTGTTGTTGTTCTATTTTTTATGTTTTTCATGTGTTTCCACGTTTTGTTGGTTTTTCTTATTTTTTTGGCTTTTATCAACAAGCTCTCAATGAGCTCAGTTGAGATCTGTTATTTTACCTGCAGAGGGAAGTCCATATATGGTCGGACAGGTGTGTCTGCAGGTTCACAGCTGTGCTGGGAGGGGTTGACCTGCAGAGACACACAGAGACACACAGAGACACACAGAGACACACAGAGACAGAGACAGACAGAGACACACAGAGACACATAGAGACACATAGAGACATATAGAGACAGACAGACAGAGACACACAGAGACACACAGAGACAGAGACACACAGAGACAGAGACACACAGAGACACACAGAGACAGAGATACACAGAGACAGACAGACAGAGACAGACAGAGACATACAGAGAGAGAGACACAAAGAGACAGACATACAAAGACAGAGACACACACAGACAGAGACACACGGAGCCAGACACACAGAGACAGAGACACACAGAGACACACAGAGACACACAGAGCCAGAGACACACAGAGACAGACAGAGACAAAGACACACACAGATAGATACACTCAGAGACAGACAGAGACAGAGACACACAGAGACAGAGACACACAAAGACAGACAGAGACACACAGAGACACACGGAGACAGAGACATACAGAGACAGAGACACACAGAGACAGAGACACACAGAGACAGACAGAGACACACATAGACAGAGACAGACAGAGACATTTCCAGAAGAGACATGTGAACATTGTAAAGGTTCTAAATTCTTCTTTTATGTTGTTGACATATTAGAGTCAAAGGTTTTTCCAGACAGGATTTTGGAGATCTCCTTTTATCACTGCATCAATCACAATATGGTGGCAACAGCCAGAAAAACACCTGTTGACAGGTTTTTAGATATGAAATGTTCCATAAATCAGTTTGGGAATGATATGTGACCCCCTCTGTAAAAACCTCCAGAATCTAGATTGGAGTGAAACTGGAAAGTTGGGTGCATGGAAGTGCTGCTGAAGTGGAGATTTTTGGCTCAGTCTGAGAAAAACCCATTTAGAGAAAATGGCCTTTGAACATCTGGATTATACATAACATAACATTAACATCTGGTCATTATAGGAGAAAAGGGTCCAACTAATGAACTAACACATATCAACAGGAAACTTCCCCAGTTAATTACTTACATTAACACACAGAAATATTACAGATTTTTGGATTACTACTTTTCTGAAATGTCATGTTTAAATATGCAAATGCTAACTTTTGGTGAATTTAGGAGAACTTTGAACGTGCAAATAGACAAAGTTTAGTCAAATAATCACCTGAATGTGTATATTGGTATGATGGTTTTAATAAATCTCATTTTTCTTGTATCTGTTATGTTTTATTTCTCATTTTCTCAGCTTGACATTTTTAGTATGGAATCCAAATGAAATGCTTATGATGATTTTTTTATTACATCCCAGACGAACGATACCAGCGTTGTTACGCAGCATCGGAGGATCTCTGATGAAGTATTTCCAAAGTATTTTGTATTTGAAATGATTTTCCCGACCTGAAAAGTTAAAAACCAAAACCAGCTGATAATAAAACGAGGAGGAGACGCCGGAGCAGCAGCCATTAACTTATTTATTATATTGAATTTACCAAAAAGTAAAAGCAAACACTGGAATAAACAGTATTGTACATTTCGTAGTCTGTTGTCCTATGGGGGCTGATGACGTCTCACAACCTTCTGGTTTCTTCTTCTTCTTTGAAATATCTTTTAAAAACACCCAAAAAGCAGACAACCCCTTCACTGCCACCAAGAGTGTGTGTGTGTGTGTGTGGGGGGGGCCTGATGTGTGTGTGTATGTGTGTGGGGGGGGGGACTTTCTGTGGCATTTCTTCATCCAGACTCCAGGCTTCTTGTCTCCATGGAGATCTTTAACTGTACACCGTTAACCAGCATGCATGTCAAGTGGGGGAGAAGACTCAGATTAGGGATGAACTCTGTGACCCCCCCCCTCCCCCCCAGAAGATAACAGTGCTACAGATCAGCCAACACATGTTTAATATCTCTTTAACTGCATATAAATACATGGAATAAGAAGTAATGCACGTTTGATCTCCGCGTGACGTTCAGAGACGAGAGGTTTTTGTTTTTTAAAGATTATTTTTGGGCATTTTAGGCCTTTAGTACGGTGGCCGACACGGGCAAATAGGAAGAAGACAAGGATAGGGGAAGAGAGCATTAGATCATTATTTCGCTCAAGGCCAAATAAATAGCAGGGAAAGGTGACAAGGAAAGAAAGAGGTGACAGAATTAAACTGAACTCAGGGTAAACATCCATATCCAGAAGATCAGCAGACACTTTTTTGGAACTTGCAAGCTTTTGTTTGTTGGTTTTTTTTACCCCACAGATGTACTGTCCATTTTGTGGATCTGCCTTGACGGCTTCCCCTGGGTGTTGTTGTGCGTGTGGCAAAAACATCAGATTTCTAAAAGATGTGGCAACCAACGTCCCTGAGGAGACGCCTACGACCAGTGGACATGCTGATGCACAGCCTCGTGCTGGGAAACACATTGTTTTGTTGGAAAATCAGTAGTTAAAGGACTTGGTTTGACATTTGAAATTGTGTTCTTTTATTGAAATACTGTACACTTCTGTGGCTTGTCTACTTCAATAACTAGCATATTAAACGTGTTTTAAAATGCTCTGCAGGAAAGATTAATGATGAGACTAATGATGAGACATGTTTTTTGTAGCAGGAAGCTCAGGTGTAGAGTCCTTAATGAAATTTAGGGCAATAAAAGAGAGAAAGACATTCTTTTCAAAGACACGTCGGAAGGAACAGAAACAGAAATTAACAAAGGTATGCTATTTCTAACATTGTTTCTATTATAATTAAATGTATTTCTCACATCCAGTGACATTTTCCATTTCCTTTACTTTCTGCAGATTTATGCTGGAGTTATGAAGATGACAGGTGATTCCCTTAACCTGTGAGAGGGAAGTCACTTCCCCTTGATATTCAACCTCAACGGTCATCTGATCAACTGGTGGCTGCCGCTGTAAAGAAGCTGAAAGATTTGAACCAGGACGTGGAAGATGGTGCCCATGTTTTATTGGACCCTGATGCTCAGGAAGTTAGAAACATCCCAGGAACAGACCCCCTTTCACAGTGCAGACATACAAGGAGGCAATTGGAAAGGCCTACCAAAGAATAACAATGTACATTTGCACTGTTGAAGACTTTGCAAATAGCTGTAAGTGCTTCTGACATATTTCCCACCTTATTTAAAGCTTCACTCTATATTATATTTTAGATTTAAATATCACTGTTTCTTCATCTACCTCTGATGTTCTGTACAAGATAAATTCCACCCATGAGTTCTTAAACTTCCTGGTTTGAATTGTGTCATCAACTGGTTTAGTATGACTAGTGGCAGATTTCAAAATGTCAAAAAGAGCATCCACCTTCTTTCTTCAAAACTAAAATAGGAATGAGGCCTTAGCCTTGTATTTCCAATGCATTAAAAAGAATTGTTTTTCATAGGTTCCAGTGGACAGCCTTCAAGTGAAGAGGACAGTGTGGTCCATGTTAATCTGCCACCTGGAGGCCGTCCACTTTCTGACACCGTGGTTAGTTTACATCTATCATGTCATTTCTTTTTAACCCTTGTGTTTGTTTTTGCTTTTTCCAACATTTTAAATTGTTACATTTCTCTGCTACACATTTTCAACACTTATTTCTACGTCCAATTTTTTTCTGATATAAAACAAAAATTGAAAATGGGTCAATTTTGATTCAAAGTCAACACAAGGGTTTTAAGTCAAGTAAATTGATCATATTTTCATCCAATCCAATCTATCATTTGTGTGTTAGTGCAGAAAGCAGCTGCTTGTCTTCTGACTGGTACAAAGAAACATGATCATGTACTGTAACTCCAGTACTCCTCTCTTTACTGGCTTCCTGTTTGCTTTTTGATTGCTTTTGAGATTCTTTTATTTGTTTTTAAGGCTTTAATGGGTTGGCCCCAGCTTATTTATCTGAACTGCTTCATGTTCACCAGCCTTCAAAACCTCAGAGATCATACACACTGTCCACCTACCATTGAATCTTTTATATCTTTGGTCAAGACCCTCCTTTTCTCGTTGCCGTTTAGCTGAGCATAGACACATTTATTTGTTTGTTCTGATTTTGTGCTGATTTGTTAATGTTGAAACCTATTTGTACAGCATTTTGGTCAACTGAGGTTGTTTTAAATGTGCTATACAAATACATTTGACATTGACAATGTATGCAGGTGTGGGGCGGTCCAGATGAAGTGAGCACTCCAAGTATATGCAGCGCGTTTGTGTATTTGGTTGTGTTGTGTGTATATGCAGCGCGTTTGTGTATTTGGTTGTGTTGTGTGTATATGCAGCGCGTTTGTGTATTTGGTTGTGTTGTGTGTATATGCAGCGCATTTGTGTATTTGGTTGTGTTGTGTGTATATGCAGCGCGTTTGTGTATTTGGTTGTGTTGTGTGTATATGCAGCGCGTTTGTTGAATGCTGCAAATGTGTTGTCAAATTAATGAAGTGGTTTTCTTAATTTGCTTATGTTTTGTCTGTTTGCATGTGTTTTCTGAAGTTACAGGGCGTTTGCCCCTGTCGGCCGCCATACTCCCTCCCACATAATTTTATACCAATTTCAAAACTGCCTTTTATTGCAAAGATTACTGGAAAATAACAAAATATTTGAAAAGTTTCAGTCTGGTCTTAGGAAGTACCCCAGCACTGAGACCGCCCTGCTTAAAGTCACCAATGACCTTTTAATGTCTGCTGATGAAGGCATGTGCTCAGTCCTGGTCCTCCTGGACCTTAGCGCTGCTTTGACACCATTGATCACAGCATCATGTTAGACAGACTGAGGCACTGGGGGGGGGGGGTCTCTGGTACTGCCATAGAAAGGTTTTCATCCTACCTGTCAAATAGGAAGTTTTGCGTGTCTGTAAACAACTGTCTCCTCGTTCTGTCCAGTTAAATATGGTGTTCCTCAAGAGTCGGTCTTAGGACCCATTTTGTTTTCCTTGTATCTGCTTCCCCTTGGACATATTATCCATAAACATGGCATTTCTTTTCATATTTATGCTGATGACACACAAATATACTTGCCCGTTAGATCCACAGACCCTGGAATGCTGAGTTCACTTAACAACTGCCTTTGTGAAGTTAAAAAATGGATGTCAAATAATTTCCTCCAGCTGAACTCAGACAAAACAGAAATCCTGGTCATCGGGTCTCAGCAGATGGCAAATCAAATACTGCCGTCTGCCGGTTCGCTAGTAAATCACATTAAGCCTGTGGCAAAGAACCTCGGTGTTTGGTTTGATAGTAACTTAAATTTCGATCAGCACACCACAAACTTAGAAATAAAGCCAAAATTCGATCTATGTTAACTTTTAAGGACACCGAGACCATTTTACACGCCTTCATCTCATCACGCCTGGATTATTGCAACAGCCTTTTCACCTGTTTAACCCAAAGATCTATTGATGGACTCCAGACTGTCCAGAACTCAGCTGCCAGGCTTTGAACCAGAACAAAGACATAGGACCACATTACTCCTGTTTTAGCTTCATTACACTGGCTCCCAGGATGTTTTAGAATTGACTTTAAAATTCTATTGATCACTTTTAAAGCTCTTCATGGCCTCTCGCCATGTTATATTTCTGACCTTTTAGTCCCATATACACCAGCACGCACCTTGAGATCCTCGGGCTGAGGTCTGCTATCTGGTCCAGAGTCTCGACTGAAAACTAAAGGGGGTCAGGGCCCCGAGGCTCTGGACCAGCCTGCCCGAGGAAACCAGGTCAGCTGAGTCAGTGAACTCTTTTAAGTCCCTTCTTAAAACAGACTTTTATAGGAGAGCCTTTCCCGATCTTATTTGACTTTATTTTATTCCTTTTATTTTATTGTATTTTACGAATTTTTATATTTATCTGTATTTTAGTCTTTCAATGTTTTCATGCTTTTATCTTTTTGTATTATTGTCTCTGGGGTATTATTGTCTTTACACTTGTTAAAGCACTTTGTAACTTGTTTTTGAAAAGTGCTCTACAAATAAAGATTATTATTATTATTATTTGGCAATAGTGCCTTGCTAGATGAAATCAACCACTGTCTGTACAAAACTGCATTAAATGATGACCAAATAAAGAGTTGGCATCAGTTACATCAGCATTCATAGATGCAGGTGGAAGAATGGTCCTGTATAAAAGACATGATGAATACCAATCTACTGAGGTACTCGTCCTCCTTTTGTATGCACTCATATGGCGTATATACATTCAAAATGATCATCTTCCTATCATTACAGCACAGCTCAGCCCAATAGCCCGTCACCTCCCAATCTTACATTAACCAACTGGTCATATTGGTTATTCCACATAGAGGCACCCCTCCAGTTGTTGATTCACCCGCCCCATGAAGGTCCCTATGTAGAGTCCAGGTCTTGTTTAGCCAGAAACGTCTCCTGGACACACATAATGTCACATCTGTCCATCAATTTGTCCACAACAACACGGCGTGATTTATCAGTTTCACTGTGGCCGACACGAAGCCCACGTGCATTATAAGACCCGACCCAGATGTTCATGTAGCCTAGGTTAACTCATCACATAGCAGCTACTCTGCAGACTGGCTCAGGTGTGGAGCTGCAGGTGTACCATGGCCATCCAGTATGAATATGGGTATTAATAACTTTACCACATTGACAACCAATCAAAACGGGGCACCACCCTGAACTCAGGGGCCAAAACCAAACTGTGGAACCGTCTCATTAGGTGGCGGTCCCTTTAAAATCCAGTCTATCTGGTCTTCTTTACAGGAACAGAGGGGGGGGAATTTGAGCACCAACCTGTGGTAAACCAGCAATTATTACAACAAATACACACAATACAGTTGGACAGTGTAAAATATATCAATAACTCTTCTTTCTCTGATTGGTTCCTTTTGTTGTCTCTATTTCTTCACTTACACCGTCACTCTGTCGATATACACACACACACACACACACACGTGGAACGCTCCATAGGGTTGGTCACGTAGTGGCCCCGTGCGCTGACGTGCACTAACATGTGCACGTGGCACGGTAACAGGTTAATGAAATATTTCATACTTATTGAGACACTTTAGATATAAAATTGCTCAACGTGATACCGATATTGAGACAATATATCATGCACCTAAATGATGGATATAAAGTATGTTTTTCTGTAATTCTGTCTGTAAATGTCCGACTCTTTCCCTGAAGTGGTGATGACTGTAAAACCTGTTTTTATGTTCAGCAGACGAGCGCTGAGTCATCTGGAGAAACACACCTGAGGGAGACGTGCAGAGAGACTGCATTGTGTCCTTTCCCAGCACAGAGGGACAAGGACAAAGTTACGTAACGCTGCGAGACGGAGACGCACGGGATCCTTCCACAGGTAACAGCCTGCAGAGGGAAGTCCATATATGGTCGGACAGGTGTGTCTGCAGGTTCACAGCTGTGCTGGGAGGGGTTGACCTGCAGAGACACACAGAGACAGAGACACACAGAGACAGAGACACACAGAGACAGAGACAGAGACACACAGAGACAGAGACACACAGAGACATACAAAGACCTATAACCCCTCCCTGTGTTTTATAAGGACAATAAAGCTGAACCTAAAACCCCCGATGAGACAGTCCTACTGTAAGTCAGACTACTATGTATGGGGACATATTAAATCTTACCCTGTCAACACACCCAGTCTCTCTCTCAAACTGCTCCTCGTCCAGGAATGCAGCAGAACTTGATAACTCCTCCCTATCACATGATGTTTTTACATCAGAGCTCAGACTAGTCTTACTTCTCAGGAAGTGAGACTCAGACAGTCGTTGTCACTGAGCGAGAGGTGAGATGGCGCAGAGAGGAGTTCAGCTGGACCGGGAAACCTTCTCTTGTTCCATCTGTCTGGATCTACTGAAGGATCCGGTGACTACTCCCTGTGGACACAGCTACTGCATGAACTGTATTAAAAGCCACTGGGATGGAGAGGATGGTAAGTACAGCTACAGCTGTCCTCAGTGCAGGAAGACGTTCACACCGAGGCCTGTCCTGCTGAAAACACCATGTTAGCAGATTTAGTGGAGGAGCTGAAGAAGACTGGACTCCAAGCTGCTCCTGCTGATCACTGCTATGCTGGAGCTGAAGATGTGGCCTGTGATGTCTGCACCGGGAGGAAACTCAAAGCCATCAAGTCCTGTCTGCAATGTCTGGCTTCTTACTGTGAGAAACACCTTCAGCCTCATTATAATCGCTATATTCAAGAAACACAAGCTGGTGGAGCCGTCCAAGAAGCTCCAGGAGAACGTCTGCTCGTCATGATGAGGTGATGAAGATGTTCTGCCGTACTGATCAGCAGCTTATCTGTTATCTCTGCTCTGTGGAGGAACATAAAGGCCACGACACAGTCTCAGCTGCAGCAGAGAGAGCTGAGAGGCAGAGAGAGCTCGAGGGAGTCGACTCAACATCCAGCAGAGAATCCAGGACAGAGAGAAAGATGTGAAGCTGCTTCAACAGCAGGCGGAGGCCATCAATCTCTCTGCTGATGAAGCAGTGGAGGACAGCGAGAAGATCTTCACTGAGCTGATCCGTCTCCTGGAGAAAAGAAGCTCTGATGTGAAGCAGCAGGTCAGATCCCAGCAGGAAAGGGAAGTGAGTCGAGTCCGAGAGCTTCAGGAGAAGCTGGAGCAGGAGATCACTGAGCTGAAGAGGAAAGACGCTGAGCTGAAGAAGCTCTCACACACAGAGGATCACAACCAGTTTCTACACAACTACCCCTCACTGGCACCACTCCGCCAATCAGCATCCAGCATCCAGATCCGTCCTCTGAGCTGCTTTGAGGACGTGACAGCGGCCGTGTCAGAGCTCAGAGATAAACTACAGGACGTCCTGAGAGAGAAGAGGACAAACGTCTCACTGACAGGGACTGAAGTGGACGTTTTACTGCCACAACCAGAGCCCGAGACCAGAGCTGGATTCTTACAATATTCACGTGAAATCACACTGGATCCAAACACAGCATACACAAAGCTGTTATTATCTGAGGGGAACAGGGAAGCAACAGTAATGAAACAACAACAGTCTTATTCTAGTCACCCAGACAGATTCACTTGGTGGCCTCAGGTCCTGAGTAGAGAGAGTCTGACTGGACGTTGTTACTGGGAGGTGGAGATGAGAGGGAGAGGAGCAGGAGTTGATGTAGCAGTCGCATACAAGAATATCAGCAGAGTGGGGAGGTCGGATGAATGTGGATTTGGACGAAATGACAAATCTTGGGCGTTAGATTGTTACAACAACAGTTATACATTTTGGTCCAACAATGTCCAAACTCCCGTCTCAGGTCCTGGGTCCTCCAGAGTAGGAGTGTACCTGGATCACAGTGCAGGTATTCTGTCCTTCTACAGCGTCTCTGAAACCATGACTCTCCTCCACAGAGTCCAGACCACGTTCACTCAGCCCCTCTATGCTGGACTAAGGCTTTGCAGTTTTATATCCTCTGCTGAGTTATGTAAAGTGAAATAGACAGAAGTCATTTAAGGGTTAAATTCTGAGTTTTAACTCTTCGTCTTATTTAGTCTCCATGTTTGTTGCTGACAGCTGATTGTTGTCGTTCTATTTTTTATGTTTTTCATGTGTTTCCACGTTTTGTTGGTTTTTCTTATTTTTTTGGCTTTTATCAACAAGCTCTCAATGAGCTCAGTTGAGATCTGTTATTTTACCTGCAGAGGGAAGTCCATATATGGTCGGACAGGTGTGTCTGCAGGTTCACAGCTGTGCTGGGAGGGGTTGACCTGCAGAGACACACAGAGACACACAGAGACAGAGACAGACAGAGACACACAGAGACACACAGAGACACACAGATACAGACAGAGACACACAGAGACAGAGACACACAGAGACAGACAGAGACAGACAGACAGAGACAGAGACACACTGAGACACACAGAGACACAGAGACAGACATACAGAGACAGAAAGAGACAGAGACACACAGAGACAGACAGAGACACACAGAGACAGAGACAGACATTTCCAGAAGAGACATGTGAACATTGTAAAGGTTCTAGATTCTTCTTTTATGTTGTTGACATATTAGAGTCAAAGGTTTTTCCAGACAGGATTTTGGAGATCTCCTTTTATCACTGCATCAATCACAATATGGTGGCAACAGCCAGAAAGATATGAAATGTTCCATAAATCAGTTTGGGAATGATATGTGACCCCCCCTGTAAAAACCTCCAGAATCTAGATTGGAGTGAAACTGGAAAGTTGGGTGCATGGAAGTGCTGCTGAAGTGGAGATTTTTGGCTCAGTCTGAGAAAAACCCATTTAGAGAAAACGGCCTTTGAACATCTGGATTATACATAACATAACATTAACATCTGGTCATTATAGGAGAAAAGGGTCCAACTAATGAACTAACACATATCAACAGGAAACTTCCCCAGTTAATTACTTACATTAACACACAGAAATATTACAGATTTTTGGATTACTACTTTTCTGAAATGTCATGTTTAAATATGCAAATGCTAACTTTTGGTGAATTTAGGAGAACTTTGAACGTGCAAATAGACAAAGTTTAGTCAAATAATCACCTGAATGTGTATTTTGGTATGATGGTTTTTAATAAATCTCATTTTTCTTGTATCTGTTATGTTTTATTTCTCATTTTCTCAGCTTGACATTTTTAGTATGGAATCCAAATGAAATGCTTATGATGATTTTTTTATTACATCCCAGACGAACGATACCAGCGTTGTTACGCAGCATCGGAGGATCTCTGATGAAGTATTTCCAAAGTATTTTGTATTTGAAATGATTTTCCCGACCTGAAAAGTTAAAAACCAAAACCAGCTGATAATAAAACGAGGAGGAGACGGAGCAGCAGCCATTAACTTATTTATTATATTGAATTTACCAAAAAGTAAAAGCAAACACTGGAATAAACAGTATTGTACATTTCGTAGTCTGTTGTCCTATGGGGCTGATGACGTCTCACAACCTTCTGGTTTCTTCTTCTTCTTTGAAATATCTTTTAAAAACACCCAAAAAGCAGACGACCCCTTCACTGGTCCCCAGCAGATGTCAGTCTAACAGCATCACTAGAACACAGTGTCCACTTTAATAGGGACGCCTGCTGAAACTAAAACACAGTTCCGCAGTAAATCGTCCTGCATGAAGGTCAGACTGTTGCAGAGATTATTTGGCTGCAGTTTGTGTTGCTGATATTATGTTTTACTAACAGGTGTTTCTATTATTATGTCCATCCGATTTATATCAAGAAGGGTGTGTTCAATATCAGAAATCCCTTTCTGTGGGACAAACAGTATCATCAACAATATCAATATAATATATATATTATATTGTGTGTGTGTGTCTGTGTGTGTGTGTGTGTGTCTGTGTGTGTGTGTGTGTGTGTGTGTGTGTGTGTGTGGGGGTGATGTGTGTGTGTGTGTGTGTGTGTGTGTGTGTGTGGGGGTGATGTGAGAGTGTGTGTGTGTGTGTGTGTGGGGGATGATGTGTGGGTGTGTGTGTGTGTGTGTGTGTGGGGGTGATGTGAGTGTGTGTGTGTGTTTGTGTGGGGGGTGATGTGTGTGTGGGTGTGTGTGTTGGGGGGGGTGATGTGTGTGTGTGTGTGTGTGTGTGTGTGTGTGTGAGAGAGTGTGTGTGTGTGTGGGGGTGATGTGTGTGTGTGGGGGGGGGGGGCTTTCTGTGGCATTTCTTCATCCAGACTCCAGGCTTGTCTCCATGGAGATCTTTAACTGTACACCGTTAACCAGCATGCATGTCAAGTGGGGAGAAGACTCAGATTAGGGATGAACTCTGTGACCCCCCCCCCCAGAAGATAACAGTGCTACAGATCAGCCAACACATGTTTAATATCTCTTTAACTGCATATAAATACATGGAATAAGAAGTAATGCACATTTGATCTCCGCGTGACCTTCAGAGACGAGAGGTTTTTGTTTTTTAAAGATTATTTTTGGGCATTTTAGGCCTTTAGTACGGTGGCCGACACGGGCAAACACCCCGCAACTTCAGAAAACACATTAAGAAAATGCTCAGCATTCAACAAACGCAATGCAAATACACACACAACACAACCAAATACACAAACGCAATGCAAATACACACACAACACAACCAAATACACAAACGCGATGCAAATACACACACAACACAACCAAATACACAAACGCAATGCAAATACACACACAACACAACCAAATACACAAACGCAATGCAAATACACACACAACACAACCAAATACACAAACGCAATGCAAATACACACACAACACAACCAAATACACAAACGCAATGCAATTAAAAAACGATGCAAACAGAAAAGCACGCAAACCATGAAAACAAATGCAAGTACAAAGCGCTGCATAAAGAACCCACAACGGAAGTGCTCCAGACCTCCAGGGGGAGCAGCTAAGTGGAACAGCTGATTTTAGACCCCACGGAACGAGAGAGAGCGAGCGAGCTGATGAGGTTTGTTTTGAAACGGGACCAAAAGTGAAGATAGCGACGACATAGTATTCATTTTAACATGTGGCCCTCCTCTCTTACAGTATTTTAACAGAGCAACAGGTTTAGTGACAACTTTGTGTGTCTGATCTTTCATCACTAACGTTAGTCAGCAGTGGTGAGGATAACTAACTACTGAACTGGATCAACTGATGAACTGGACTCTCTGAAGCGTCTCTACATATGATAATATATGAAATGTATTGATCAGCAAGGTAACTTTGCATAAGAGGAAGGTGGAGAGAGGAGAACTGAAGCGAAGAAGAAGGGAAAGGAGAGTAAAGAAGGTATGTAAAAATAAATGTAACTTAATCTCCGTTTAATGGCAGTGCATAGGGCAAAAGAGAAGCAGATAGTAGATAAATATCAGAGAGAGCGCAGGGAGATGAGGATGAGAGAGAAGGGTTGAAGAAAACAGGGAGAAACTGTGAAGATGATCGACCAAAGGAAGCAGAGAAAGGACATTAAGACAAAATAGGAAGAAGACAAGGAGAGGGGAAGAGAGCATTAGATCATTATTTCACTCAGGGCCAAATAAATAGCAGGGAAAGGTGACAAGGAAAGAAAGAGGTGACAGAATTAAACTGAACTCAGGGTAAACATCCATATCCAGAAGATCAGCAGACACTTTTTTGGAACTTGCAAGCTTTTGTTTGTTGGTTTTTTTTACCCCACAGATGTACTGTCCATTTTGTGGATCTGCCTTGACGGCTTCCCCTGGGTGTTGTTGTGGTGCGTGTGGCAAAAACATCAGATTTCTAAAAGATGTGGCAACCAACGTCCCTGAGGAGACGCCTACGACCAGTGGACATGCTGATGCACAGCCTCGTGCTGGGAAACACATTGTTTTGTTGGAAAATCAGTAGTTAAAGGACTTGGTTTGACATTTGAAATTGTGTTCTTTTATTGAAATACTGTACACTTCTGTGGCTTGTCTACTTCAATAACTAGCATATTAAACGTGTTTTAAAATGCTCTGCAGGAAAGATTAATGATGAGACTAATGATGAGACATGTTTTTGGTAGCAGGAAGCTCAGGTGTAGAGTCCTTTAAGAAATTTAGGGCAATAAAAGAGAGAAAGACATTCTTTTCAAAGACACGTTGGAAGGAACAGAAACAGAAATTAACAAAGGTATGCTATTTCTAACATTGTTTCTATTATAATTAAATGTATTTCTCACATCCAGTGACATTTTCCATTTCCTTTACTTTCTGCAGATTTATGCTGGAGTTATGAAGATGACAGGTGATTCCCTTAACCTGTGAGAGGGAAGTCACTTCCCCTTGATATTCAACCTCAACGGTCATCTGATCAACTGGTGGCTGCCGCTGTAAAGAAGCTGAAAGATTTGAACCAGGACGTGGAAGATGGTGCACATGTTTTATTGGACCCTGATGCTCAGGAAGTTAGAAACATCCCAGGAACAACCCCCTTTCACAGTGCAGACATACAAGGAGGCAATTGGAAAGGCCTACCAAAGAATAACAATGTACATTTGCACTGTTGAAGACTTTGCAAATAGCTGTAAGTGCTTCTGACATATTTCCCACCTTATTTAAAGCTTCACTCTATATTATATTTTAGATTTAAATATCACTGTTTCTTCATCTACCTCTGATGTTCTGTACAAGATAAATTCCACCCATGAGTTCTTAAACTTCCTGGTTTGAATTGTGTCATCAACTGGTTTAGTGTGACTAGTGGCAGATTTCAAAATGTCAAAAAGAGCATCCACCTTCTTTCTTCAAAACTAAAATAGGAATGAGGCCTTAGCCTTGTATTTCCAATGCATTAAAAAGAATTGTTTTTCATAGGTTCCAGTGGACAGCCTTCAAGTGAAGAGGACAGTGTGGTCCATGTTAATCTGCCACCTGGAGGCCGTCCACTTTCTGACACCGTGGTTAGTTTACATCTATCATGTCATTTCTTTTTAACCCTTGTGTTTGTTTTTGCTTTTTCCAACATTTTAAATTGTTACATTTCTCTGCTACACATTTTCAACACTTAGAAATATAAAACAAAAATTGAAAATGGGTCAATTTTGATTCAAAGTCAACACAAGGGTTTTAAGTCAAGTAAATTGATCATATTTTCATCCAATCCAATCTATCATTTGTGTGTTAGTGCAGAAAGCAGCTGCTTGTCTTCTGACTGGTACAAAGAAACATGATCATGTACTGTAACTCCAGTACTCCTCTCTTTACTGGCTTCCTGTTTGCTTTTTGATTGCTTTTGAGATTCTTTTATTTGTTTTTAAGGCTTTAATGGGTTGGCCCCAGCTTATTTATCTGAACTGCTTCATGTTCACCAGCCTTCAAAACCTCAGAGATCATACACACTGTCCACCTACCATTGAATCTTTTATATCTTTGGTCAAGACCCTCCTTTTCTCGTTGCCGTTTAGCTGAGCATAGACACATTTATTTGTTTGTTCTGATTTTGTGCTGATTTGTTAATGTTGAAACCTATTTGTACAGCATTTTGGTCAACTGAGGTTGTTTTAAATGTGCTATACAAATACATTTGACATTGACAATGTATGCAGGTGTGGGGCGGTCCAGATGAAGTGAGCACTCCAAGTATATGCAGCGCGTTTGTGTATTTGGTTGTGTTGTGTGTATATGCAGCGCGTTTGTGTATTTGGTTGTGTTGTGTGTATATGCAGCGCGTTTGTGTATTTGGTTGTGTTGTGTGTATATGCAGCGCATTTGTGTATTTGGTTGTGTTGTGTGTATATGCAGCGCGTTTGTGTATTTGGTTGTGTTGTGTGTATATGCAGCGCGTTTGTGTATTTGGTTGTGTTGTGTGTATATGCAGCGCGTTTGTGTATTTGGTTGTGTTGTGTGTATATGCATCGCGTTTGTGTATTTGGTTGTGTTGTGTGTATATGCAGCGCATTTGTGTATTTGGTTGTGTTGTGTGTATATGCAGCGCATTTGTGTATTTGGTTGTGTTGTGTGTATATGCAGCGCGTTTGTGTATTTGGTTGTGTTGTGTGTATATGCAGCGCTTGTGTATTTGGTTGTGTTGTGTGTATATGCAGCGCATTTGTGTATTTGGTTGTGTTGTGTGTATATGCAGCGCGTTGTGTATTTGGTTGTGTTGTGTGTATATGCAGCGTTTGTGTATTTGGTTGTGTTGTGTGTATATGCAGCGTTTGTGTATTTGGTTGTGTTGTGTGTATATGCAGCGCATTTGTGTATTTGGTTGTGTTGTGTGTATATGCAGCGCGTTTGTATTTGGTTGTGTTGTGTGTATTTGCATCGCGTTTGTTGAATGCTGCAAATGTGTTGTCAAATTAATGAAGTGGTTTTCTTAATTTGCTTGTGTTTTGTCTGTTTGCATGTGTTTTCTGAAGTTACAGGGCGTTTGCCCCTGTCGGCCGCCATACTCCCTCCCACATAATTTTAGACCAATTTCAAAACTGCCTTTTATTGCAAAGATTCTAGAAAGAATCGTGTCCAAACAGCTGCTCACTGTACTGGAAAATAACAAAATATTTGAAAAGTTTCAGTCTGGTTTTAGGAAGTACCCCAGCACTGAGACCGCCCTGCTTAAAGTCACCAATGACCTTTTAATGTCTGCTGATGAAGGCATGTGCTCAGTCCTGGTCCTCCTGGACCGACCTTAGCGCTGCTTTTGACACCATTGATCACAACATCATGTTAGACAGACTGAGGCACTGGGGGTCTCTGCTACTGCCATAGAATGGTTTTCATCCTACCTGTCAAATAGGAAGTTTTGCGTGTCTGTAAACAACTATGTCTCCTCGTTCTGTTTAGTTAAATATGGTGTGCCTCAGGGTTCGGTCTTAGGACCCATTTTGTTTTCCTTGTATCTGCTTCCCCTTGGACATATTATCCATAAACATGGCATTTCTTTTCATATTTATGCTGATGACACACAAATATACTTGCCCGTTAGATCCACAGACCCTGGAATGCTGAGTTCACTTAACAACTGCCTTTGTGAAGTTAAAAAATGGATGTCAAATAATTTCCTCCAGCTGAACTCAGACAAAACAGAAATCCTGGTCATCGGGTCTCAGCAGATGGCAAATCAAATCCTGCCGTCTGCCGCTTTGCTAGTAAATCATATTAAGGCTGTGGCAAAGAACCTCGGTGTTTGGTTTGATAGTAACTTAAATTTTGAGCAGCACACCACAAACTTAGAAATATAGCCAAAATTCGATCTATGTTAACTTTTAAGGACACCGAGACCATTTTACACGCCTTCATCTCATCACGCCTGGATTATTGCAACAGCCTTTTCACCTGTTTAACCCAAAGATCTATTGATGGACTCCAGACTGTCCAGGACTCAGCTGCCAGGCTTTGAACCAGAACAAAGACATAGGACCACATTACTCCTGTTTTAGCTTCATTACACCGGCTCCCAGCATGTTTTAGAATTGACTTTAAAATTCTATTGATCACTTTTAAAGCTCTTCATGGCCTCTCGCCGTGTTATATTTCTGACCTTCTAGTCCCATATACACCAGCACGCACCTTGAGATCCTCGGGCAGAGGTCTGCTATCTGGTCCAGAGTCTCGACTGAAAACTAAAGGGGGTCAGGGCCCCGAGGCTCTGGACCAGCCTGCCCGAGGAAACCAGGTCAGCTGAGTCAGTGAACTCTTTTAAGTCCCTTCTTAAAACAGACTTTTATAGGAGAGCCTTTCCCGATCTTATTTGACTTTATTTTATTCCTTTTATTTTATTGTATTTTACGAATTTTTATATTTATCTGTATTTTAGTCTTTCAATGTTTTCATGCTTTTATCTTTTTGTATTATTGTCTCTGGGGTGTTATTGTCTTTACACTTGTTAAAGCACTTTGTAACTTGTTTTTGAAAAGTGCTCTACAAATAAAGATTATTATTATTATTATTATTATTTGGCAATAGTGCCTTGCTAGATAAAATCAACCACTGTCTGTACAAAACTGCATTAAATGATGACCAAATAAAGAGTTGGCATCAGTTACATCAGCATTCATAGATGCAGGTGGAAGAATGGTCCTGTATAAAAGACATGATGAATACCAATCTACTGAGGTACTCGTCCTCCTTTTGTATGCACTCATATGGCGTATATACATTCAAAATGATCATCTTCCTATCATTACAGCACAGCTCAGCCCAATAGCCCCGTCACCTCCCAAGCTTATAACATTACCCAACTGGTCATATTGGTTATTCCACATAGAGGCACCCCTCCAGTTGTTGATTCACCCGCCCCATGAAGGTCCCTATGTAGAGTCCAGGTCTTGTTTAGCCAGAAACGTCTCCTGGACACACATAATGTCACATCTGTCCATCAATTTGTCCACAACAACACAGCGTGATTTATCAGTTTCACTGTGGCCGACACGAAGCCCACGTGCATTATAAGACCCGACCCAGATGTTCATGTAGCCTAGGTTAACTCATCACATAGCAGCTACTCTGCAGACTGGCTCAGGTGTGGAGCTGCAGGTGTACCATGGCCATCCAGTATGAATATGGGTATTAATAACTTTACCACATTGACAACCAATCAAAACAGGGCACCACCCTGAACTCAGGGGCCAAAACCAAACTGTGGAACCGTCTCATTAGGTGGCGGTCCCTTTAAAATCCAGTCAATCTGGTCTTCTTTACAGGAACAGAGAGGGGGAGAATTTGAGCACCAACCTGTGTTAAACCAGCAATTATTACAACAAATACACACAATACAGTTGGACAGTGTAAAATATATCAATAACTCTTCTTTCTCTTCTCTGATTGGTTCCTTCTGTTGTCTCTATTTCTTCACTTACACCGTCACTCTGTTGATATACACACACACACACACACACACGTGGAACGCTCCATAGGGTTTGTCACGTAGTGGCCCCGTGTGCTGACGTGCACTAACTTGTGCACGTGGCACGGTAACAGGTTAATGAAATATTTCATACTTATTGAGACACTTTAGATATAAAATTGCTCAACGTGATAACGATATTGAGACAATATATCATGCACCTAAATGATGGATATAAAGTATGTTTTTCTGTAATTCTGTCTGTAAATGTCCGACTCTTTCCCTGAAGTGGTGATGACTGTAAAACCTGTTTTTATGTTCAGCAGACGAGCGCTGAGTCATCTGGAGAAACACACCTGAGGGAGACGTGCAGAGAGACTGCATTGTGTCCTTTCCCAGCACAGAGGGACAAGGACAAAGTTACGTAACGCTGCGAGACGGAGACGCACGGGATCCTTCCACAGGTAACAGCCTGCAGAGGGAAGTCCATATATGGTCGGACAGGTGTGTCTGCAGGTTCACAGCTGTGCTGGGAGGGGTTGATCTGCAGAAACACACAGAGACACACAGAGACACACAGAGACACACAAAGACAGACAGAGACACACAGAGACACACTTTTTATAACCCCTCCCTGTGTTTTATAAGGACAATAAAGCTGAACCTAAAACCCCCGATGAGACAGTCATACTGTAAGTCGGACTACTATGTATGGGGACATATTAAATCTTACCCTGTCAACACACCCAGTCTCTCTCTCAAACTGCTCCTCGTCCAGGAATGCAGCAGAACTTGATAACTCCTCCCAATCACATGATGTTTTTACATCAGAGCTCAGACTAGTCTCACTTCTCAGGAAGTGAGACTCAGACAGTCGTTGTCACTGAGCGAGAGGTGAGATGGCGCAGAGAGGAGTTCAGCTGGACCGGGAAACCTTCTCTTGTTCCATCTGTCTGGATCTACTGAAGGATCCGGTGACTACTCCCTGTGGACACAGCTACTGCATGAACTGTATTAAAAGCCACTGGGACGGAGAGGATGGTAAGTACAGCTACAGCTGTCCTCAGTGCAGGAAGACGTTCACACCGAGGCCTGTCCTGCTGAAAAGCACCATGTTAGCAGATGTAGTGGAGGAGCTGAAGAAGACTGGACTCCAAGCTGCTCCTGCTGATCACTGCTATGCTGGAGCTGAAGATGTGGCCTGTGATGTCTGCACCGGGAGGAAACTCAAAGCCATCAAGTCCTGTCTGCAATGTCTGGCTTCATTCTGTGAGAAACACCTTCAGCTTCATTATGAATCAGAGACATTCAAGAAACACAAGCTGGTGGAGCCGTCCAAGAAGCTCCAGGAGAACGTCTGCTCTCGTCATGATGAGGTGATGAAGATGTTCTGCCGTACTGATCAGCAGCTTATCTGTTATCTCTGCTCTGTGGAGGAACATAAAGGCCACGACACAGTCTCAGCTGCAGCAGAGAGAGCTGAGAGGCAGAGAGAGCTCGAGGGGAGTCGACTCAACATCCAGCAGAGAATCCAGGACAGAGAGAAAGATGTGAAGCTGCTTCAACAGCAGGCGGAGGCCATCAATCTCTCTGCTGATGAAGCAGTGGAGGACAGCGAGAAGATCTTCACTGAGCTGATCCGTCTCCTGGAGAAAAGAAGCTCTGATGTGAAGCAGCAGGTCAGATCCCAGCAGGAAAGGGAAGTGAGTCGAGTCCGAGAGCTTCAGGAGAAGCTGGAGCAGGAGATCACTGAGCTGAAGAGGAAAGACGCTGAGCTGAAGAAGCTCTCGCACACAGAGGATCACAACCAGTTTCTACACAACTACCCCTCACTGGCACCACTCAGCCAATCAGCATCCAGCATCCAGATCCGTCCTCTGAGCTGCTTTGAGGACGTGACAGCGGCCGTGTCAGAGCTCAGAGATAAACTACAGGACGTCCTGAGAGAGAAGAGGACAAACGTCTCACTGACAGGGACTGAAGTGGACGTTTTACTGCCACAACCAGAGCCCAAGACCAGAGCTGGATTCTTACAATATTCACGTGAAATCACACTGGATCCAAACACAGCACACACACGGCTGTTATTATCTGAGGGGAACAGGAAAGCAACAGTAATGAGTCAAGATCAGTCTTATTCTAGTCACCCAGACAGATTCACTGGCTTGTGGCCTCAGGTCCTGAGTAGAGAGAGTCTGACTGGACGTTGTTACTGGGAGGTGGAGATGAGAGGAGGAGTTGATGTAGCAGTCGCATACAAGAATATCAGCAGAGCGGGGTGGTCGGGTGAATGTTTATTTGGACAAAATGACAAATCTTGGGCGTTAGATTGTTACAACAACAGTTATACATTTTGGTCCAACAATGTCGAAACTCCCGTCTCAGGTCCTAGGTCCTCCAGAGTAGGAGTGTACCTGGATCACAGTGCAGGTATTCTGTCCTTCTACAGCGTCTCTGAAACCATGACTCTCCTCCACAGAGTCCAGACCACGTTCACTCAGCCCCTCTATGCTGGACTAGGGTTTGATTTGTCTCCTGGAGACTCTGCTGAGTTGTGTAAAGTGAAATAGACAGAAGTCATTTAAGGGTTAAATTCTGAGTTTTAACTCTTCGTCTTATTTAGTCTCCATGTTTGTTGCTGACAGCTGATTGTTGTCGTTCAATTTTTTATGTTTTTCATGTGTTTCCACGTTTTGTTGGTTTTTCTTATTTTTTTGGCTTTCATCAACAAGCTCTCAATGAGCTCAGTTGAGATCTGTTATTTTACCTGCAGAGGGAAGTCCATATATGGTCGGACAGGTGTGTCTGCAGGTTCACAGTTGTGCTGGGAGGGGTTGACCTGCAGAGACACACAGAGACAGACAGAGACAGAGACAGACAGAGACACACAGAGACACACAGAGACACACAGAGACACACAGAGACAGACAGAGACACACAGAGACAGAGACACACAGAGACACACAGAGACAGACAGAGACACACAGAGACAGAGACACACAGAGACAGACAGAGACAGACAGACAGAGACAGACAGACAGAGACAGAGACACACAGAGACACACAGAGACACACAGAGACAGACAGTCAGAGACAGAGACACACTGAGACACACAGAGACACAGAGACAGACATACAGAGACAGAAAGAGACAGAGACACACAGAGACAGACAGAGACACACTGAGACAGAGACAGACATTTCCAGAAGAGACATGTGAACATTGTAAAGGTTCTAAATTCTTCTTTTATGTTGTTGACATATTAGAGTCAAAGGTTTTTCCAGACAGGATTTTGGAGATCTCCTTTTATCACTGCATCAATCACAATATGGTGGCAACAGCCAGAAAAACACCTGTTGACAGGTTTTTAGATATGAAATGTTCCATAAATCAGTTTGGGAATGATATGTGACCCCCCCCCCCTCTGTAAAAACCTCCAGAATCTAGATTGGAGTGAAACTGGAAAGTTGGGTGCATGGAAGTGCTGCTGAAGTGGAGATTTTTGGCTCAGTCTGAGAAAAACCCATTTAGAGAAAACGGCCTTTGAACATCTGGATTATACATAACATAACATTAACATCTGGTCATTATAGGAGAAAAGGGTCCAACTAATGAACTAACACATATCAACAGGAAACTTCCCCAGTTAATTACTTACATTAACACACAGAAATATTACAGATTTTTGGATTACTACTTTTCTGAAATGTCATGTTTAAATATGCAAATGCTAACTTTTGGTGAATTTAGGAGAACTTTGAACGTGCAAATAGACAAAGTTTAGTCAAATAATCACCTGAATGTGTATTTTGGTATGATGGTTTTTAATAAATCTCATTTTTCTTGTATCTGTTATGTTTTATTTCTCATTTTCTCAGCTTGACATTTTTAGTATGGAATCCAAATCAAATGCTTCTGATGATGAATTATTCCAACTTGATGTCAGATTGAGTCGTGTTGAACGAAGGTTCAGTTGAAAACCCAAAAACACAAAGCTAAAATATATGTACTGCTTGAAGTGTGCTATGTAACCCATGATATATATTGTTTTGATGTATGTATGAACTCAATATTAGAAACAGCTAAAACTATATAATAGGCGTTGGGTGTGACCTTTAAGTGTGCTAGGGGTCACACTTCCTGTAACAGTGGATCTGGTCTGGACCTCTTCTGCTGGGGCCACCTGTGTGATTACGTAATGGTGGAGACCCCCTGATTTCCAGAGGGGGGGGGGGGGTTAGCCTTGACTAGGACTATAAATATGAGTTGATGTGGACTCTTGTTAGCGGGGCTTACCCACTTACCGGGTTTCTTCTTCTATTCTCTGGATTTTGACACTTTTTGCTTTTAGGGCAGGAAGGGAAAAGATGATTTCTGTATTTTGTTCTTGCTTTTGATTATTCACTAAAGAATAAAACCACCTGAGCTTGTTGTGAGCTAGGGGACCAAAAAGATTTGGATTCCTTGATTTTAGTCATTTAATTCTCTCTCTCACTCCTCGGCCGTCCGAGGGCAGAGGTTTCCCCCCCGTGAGGGTAGTTAAGACTCCTCTTTAACCACCTGGGCGAGTTGCTGCCCGGCGGGGACCGACGTTGACAGTCAGACCTCCTGTTATCTCCTAGTGGGGGGGGCATTTCCCCATCCGCTCTACCGGTCAGAGCCACCGAGCGCTTAGCCTCTCTCGGACCCGCGACCAATAAAGGCTAGCGGGCGTCCTTGAGAAGGAGGGACCTCCGGAGTAGTTCCTACTCATGTCTGGCAATACAAAACTAACGTACTACAAAGTTGGCCATTTTCTTTATATCTACTCAGACAAACAGCAGAGGAGATCCGTGCTTGATTAGTGAGGCCTGACCTTCTTCTTCACCGATTGGCTGATTAGAGGTCCAATCTATTGGCTGTGAGAACCACAGGGCGGAGTCGGTCATCAAACCACCACCAGGCGTCTAATAAGGTCACACGTGGGCTGGAAACTGGGAAGTTTCATGCTGCTATCTGAACTAGATGAAAATGACTGTGTACCTGTTCCACTTATTCCACAACAACAACCTCTACCAGTTAAACTAGAATGGATTCTTTAGAATAGAAAAACAATAGTTTATTAGAGGAATCATTTCTATATTGTCCTCTGCTGCCTCCCTCAGGAATGTTAGAGCAACAGCAGCAAACTGCTTCAGCTCAGTCAACAACACATTTTTAAATGAGAGAACTATACTCCACATATTTTATCATACAGCCATATATGTATATATACCTTTGATGTAAGCGATGTGAGTCGGGGGACAGACACCGTGGTTATTAGACTCTGAGTGGGCGACTGCTCCAGTGGAAGCACCGAGGAGGATTGCACTGCACCTCTGATTACTAATATCAGACTTGGGTTGTCATGGTTTATGGCCGAAAAGAGACTCGCTCAGATTTCTTGATATGAGAGCGTCTCCGTCCAAAGTGGGATGAATGCCGTCTCTCCTAATCAGACCAGGCTTTACCCAGAATGCACTCCAGTTGTCTACGTAGGCCACATCGTTAGCTGGGCACCACCCTGAGAACTAGAGGTGGAAGGATCACATGCGGCTGTACATGTCGTCGCTGATCAGGTTTGGAGGGGTCCAGAGAAAACTACTGAGTCCGACATTGTCTTTGCACAAAGTGACTCAACATTAATTTTAGTGATCTCTGATCATTACCACCTACATGAAGTATGACGTTTTAAAAACAGCAAAAAAATACTATACAACAATAACAGAAAAGGCAGAGCAATAGACATTCAAGTGGAATCGGCCGTTTTAAACAGATGTTTTGAGTTGTGACATGAAGTGGGGAATGAATCAATGTTTCTAAGTTGGGGGGGTAATGAGATCCAGAGACGGGGAGCAGAGCGGCTGAATGCTCGCACCAGCTACCTACAGAAGCATATGGTTTGATCCCGTGGTGCGGAGCCGTGCCTCAAACTCACTAAGCCTCGCCTCCAGAGCAGCGAATATACTCCATTTATTTTTGTGAACAACTTTTTATTTTCTTAAATCATCAATTCAGACACACGTCCTTCCAACTACACAGTTGGCTTATCACCATCAAAAACAAAATAGCAGCATGGATGACATGAAGCAGTCGTCGTACATTGTCAGAAGCAAGTCGCGATTTCACAAAGCCCGTCTGGTCACTTTTAATTAACGTAGTTATTTGAGGCTCTAATCGCAAGGCCAATATACGGGCGATAACTTTTATTTCGGCATTAAGGATAGTTAATGGTCTATAATTCCCGCATTTAGTGGTGTCCTTATTAGGCTTGGGTAATACTGCTATCAAGGCGGCATTCATGTCATTAAAAAAGCACCAACTTCAACAGCTGTTATGGTTTGGGGTTTTTGTTGGGATTATTTTCCCCTTTCTTTAACCTTTTTGTGTCTGTTTGTTTTACTTCCTGTTTTATTTTGGTAGTTTGGTTTCCTGTCTTGTCTTGTCTTGTCTAGCTTTGCTTTGTTTGTCTGATTGTCTTGCCCCGCCCTGATGTGATTCACCTGATGTCTCACCTGTTCCCCATTACCTTGTTACCGCATGTATTTAACCCCAGTGTTTCCTTTGTCTCTTGTCGGATCTTTCCAGTCTGTCTGTGTGCCATGTCCCTACGAGTTCGTCTGTTGTCCTGTTTGCCTTTCCAGTCCCTGTTATCCTGTCCGTGCTCCAGCAACCCCAGTGAGTTTTCCCAGTGCTGCGTCTTCCTGTTGGATTCTGCCTTTTCCCCGTGCCGTAGCTTGGATTGTTTTGGTTTTTTGGACTCCCCGTTTGCTCTTGTGTGTGCTGGACTTTTCTGTTTAATAAACCTTTTGCGTCCCTGCCTGCTACCTTGCATTTGGGTCCTTCTTCCGCTACCCCCCACAACAACAGCTATATTGCCCCAACTCTTCCCAAAACATAAGGTAAAATTCAGGAGGAATTCCATCCCAACCCGGGGATTTACCTTTTTTCATACCCGCTATAGCACCTCTTAACTCAGTCAGGGTGATTTGCTCCCCAAGACAGTGTGCGTCATCTTGTGTAAGCATAGGGAGTTCTAAGTCTTGTAAAAAGGTGTCACATTTAGTTTTATCCAATAATACTTCCGATTTGTATAGATTTTCGTAAAATTTTTGGAAAGCAACATTAATATCTTTGGGAGTGGTCAACAGTTTTTGCTCTGAACTGATAGCTGTAATATTAGAGTACTTTCCACATTTTTGTAGAGCAAGAGAGAGCAGGAGAGGGACAGGAATTAGCCATAGCTAATGGCTAAGCTGAGGAGCTAACAGTGTTTTAACAACTGAGAGATCAGAGAGGGAGTCGCTGTTAGATAATGAAACTATAAGTGCTCGAGTATAACTAGTGTTTAAATACAATCAGGCAATAAAGCAGAGGTGAGTAAGATTTGGCTGGAGCATAAAAATAGCGTCTGTGAGATTGGAGCACTGGAAATGAGCCCCCCCCCCCTCTGTTTTAGTAACAAGGCTCTGTTTCACATGTAGACTGGTTGTGGATCTGGAGAAGCCGTATGACCAGGTTCCCCGGGAGACACTGTGGGAGTTGCTGCGGGAGTATGGGGTGAGGGGGTCTCTTCTCAGGGCCATCCAATCTCTGGATGACCAAAGCGAGAGCTGTGTCCGGGTTCTCAGCAGTAAGTCGGACTCGTTCCAGGTGAGGGTTGGCCTCCGCCAGGGCTGCGCTTTGTCACCAATCCTGTTTGTAATATTTATGGACAGGATATCGAGGCGTAGTCGGGGCGGGGAGGGGTTGCAGTTCGGTGGGCTCAAGATCAGCTCCATGGATAGAGGTAAGAAAAGTTTTGCGGAACATGTCTGATTCGGCCGCTTTAATGAAAAAAACAAGTAGTGAAATCTGTCGTCAGCCCACTAAAAGGACGATAAAAAGCGCGGGAGCTGCCTAGCCAGAGAGAGTATCGCTAGGTGCTCGCTTTTCTAGTAGTTGAGCTTATAGCCAGAGTACGCACTGTATCGTTCCAGAAAGTTTAAAATTACAGGAAGTGATACGGCTGGGGTAGAGATGTACAGGAGCAGGTTGTCTGCATACAGTGAGACTTTATGAGTTGTGCCAGATCGCGTGATGCACTCAAAACCTTCCACCAAGTGAAGCCAAACGGCCAAACGGCCAGAGGTTTGATGGCGATGGCGAACAGGAACGGAGACAGAGGGCAGCCCTGTCTGGGGCCTTTCCAAATGGAGAAAAGAGGGAACAACGTGTTGTTAGTTTGGCCTGAGGCCAGAGGGGATGAATATAACAATCTGACCCACAGGATAAAATTGTTGCACAGGCCGAACCAGTCCATTGCCTCGTATAGGTATCCCCACTCCACCCTGTCGAAGGCCTTTTCAGCTTCGAGGGATACCACGATTTCCGGGGTATCATTACTTAACGAGTGGATGATGTTAAGTAGGCCTCTAGTGTTATGTGAAAACTGTCAGTCAGCCATGAACCCTGTCTGATCTAGCGAGATCATTTTCATCTCCCATTGCAACAACCTTTGAGAGAATTTTGAGGTCCACATTGAGGAGTGAGATTGGTCTATAGCTGCCGCAAAGCGGGGGATCTTTCACCTTAAGAATTAGGGAGATAGTGTCCTTGGATAGGGTGTCCAAAAAGCCTTGTTGTACACATCTCTTAGAACTGGCAGGAGGAGAGCGGATATTGTTTAATATTACTCTACAGAGAAGCCATCCTGCTCCGGGGATTTACCGCTCCGTAACGAGTTAATGGCTCCTTGAACCTCAGCTGTGGTTATAAGGCCACCCAAGTCATTCACGGATTCAGCGTCTATTTGATGGAAAGTTACATCATATCTTTAAGCGTGCTGTCTGCAATGGGAGGGAAGTCAGAGGTATACAATTCAGCTAATATTTGGGCAAATATTTCATTAATGGAGGCAGGATCGGTGTGGATCGCCCCTGAGTTAGCTCTAATGGCAGGAATTAGCCGTGAGGATTTAACTTCCTCTTTTAAACTGATCTCACTTGTAATCTGTGTTGAATGCAGTGGTAATATGTTCCAGTTTGGCATCGCCCTATACATGACAGTTTTCTTTATGGCATTCATTTTAGGTAATTCACTTCCATAATGGTGTACCTTTTTGTCATAGAAGTAAAAAAACTGCTCAAGTCAATGAGGAATCAAGGTCCAAAGTCAAGGTGCCACTCCCCATCCTGGCATGAGTCAATATTTGATAACCCCTACCTGTATTGTATAATGACAATAAAGCTGAACCTTGGACCTGGATCCCTTGATAAGACAGTCACGCATACTGTAAGTCACAGTCAGAGTCAGTCATCACTGAGAGGTGAGATGGCGCAGAGAGGAGTTCAGCTGGACCGGGAAACCTTCTCTTGTTCCATCTGTCTGGATCTACTGAAGGATCCGGTGACTACTCCCTGTGGACACAGCTACTGCATGAACTGTATTAAAAGCCACTGGGATGGAGAGGATGGTAAGTACAGCTACAGCTGTCCTCAGTGCAGGAAGACGTTCACACCGAGGCCTGTCCTGCTGAAAAACACCATGTTAGCAGATGTAGTGGAGGAGCTGAAGAAGACTGGACTCCAAGCTGCTCCTGCTGATCACTGCTATGCTGGAGCTGAAGATGTGGCCTGTGATGTCTGCACCGGGAGGAAACTCAAAGCCATCAAGTCCTGTCTTGTCTGTCTGGCTTCTTACTGTGAGAAACACCTTCAGCCTCATTATGAATCAGAGACATTCAAGAAACACAAGCTGGTGGAGCCGTCCAAGAAGCTCCAGGAGAACGTCTGCTCTCGTCATGATGAGGTGATGAAGATGTTCTGCCGTACTGATCAGCAGCTTATCTGTTATCTCTGCTCTGTGGAGGAACATAAAGGCCACGACACAGTCTCAGCTGCAGCAGAGAGAGCTGAGAGGCAGAGAGAGCTCGAGGGGAGTCGACTCAACATCCAGCAGAGAATCCAGGACAGAGAGAAAGATGTGAAGCTGCTTCAACAGCAGGCGGAGGCCATCAATCTCTCTGCTGATGAAGCAGTGGAGGACAGCGAGAAGATCTTCACTGAGCTGATCCGTCTCCTGGAGAAAAGAAGCTCTGATGTGAAGCAGCAGGTCAGATCCCAGCAGGAAAGGGAAGTGAGTCGAGTCCGAGAGCTTCAGGAGAAGCTGGAGCAGGAGATCACTGAGCTGAAGAGGAAAGACGCTGAGCTGAAGAAGCTCTCACACACAGAGGATCACAACCAGTTTCTACACAACTACCCCTCACTGGCACCACTCAGCCAATCAGCATCCAGCATCCAGATCCGTCCTCTGAGCTGCTTTGAGGACGTGACAGCGGCCGTGTCAGAGCTCAGAGATAAACTACAGGACGTCCTGAGAGAGAAGAGGACAACCGTCTCACTGACAGGGACTGAAGTGGACGTTTCACTGCTACAACCAGAGCCCAAGACCAGAGCTGGATTCTTACAATATTCACGTGAAATCACACTGGATCCAAACACAGCACACACAGAGCTGTTATTATCTGAGGGGAACAGGAAAGCAACGTACATGAGTCAAGAACAGTCTTATTCTAGTCACCCAGACAGATTCACTGTCTGGTCTCAGGTCCTGAGTAGAGAGAGTCTGACTGGACGTTGTTACTGGGAGGTGGAGATGAGAGGAAGAGTTTCTGTAGCAGTCGCATACAAGAATATCAGCAGAGCGGGGGGGTTGGATGAATGTTTATTTGGACTAAATGACAAATCTTGGGTGTTAGATTGTAACAACAACAGTTATACATTTAGGTCCAACAAAGTCCAAACTCCCGTCTCAGGTCCTGGGTCCTCCAGAGTAGGAGTGTACCTGGATCACAGTGCAGGTATTCTGTCCTTCTACAGCGTCTCTGAAACCATGACTCTCCTCCACAGAGTCCAGACCACGTTCACTCAGCCCCTCTATGCTGGACTAAAGCTTTATTGGCCTCCTGGATCCTCTGCTGAGTTGTGTAACATGAAATAGACAGAAGTCATTTAAGGGTTAAATTCTGAGTTTTAACTCTTCGTCTTATTTAGTCTCCATGTTTGTTGCTGACAGCTGATTGTTGTCATTCTATTTTTTATGTTTTTCATGTGTTTCCACGTTTTGTTGGTTTTTCTTATTTTTTTGGCTTTTATCAACAAGCTCTCAATGAGCTCAGTTGAGATCTGTTATTTTACCTGCAGAGGGAAGTCCATATATGGTCGGACAGGTGTGTCTGCAGGTTCACAGCTGTGCTGGGAGGGGTTGTCCTGCAGAGACACACAGAGACAGACAGAGACACACAGAGACACACAGAGACAGACAGAGACAGACAGAGACAGACAGAGACAGAAACAGAGACACACAGAGACAGAGACAGACAGAGACACACAGAGACACATAGAGACACATAGAGACATACAGAGACAGACAGACAGAGACAGACAGACAGAGACACACAGAGACACACAGAGACAGAGACACACAGAGACAGAGATACACAGAGACAGACAGACAGAGACATACATACAGAGACAGAGACACACAGAGACAGACACACAGAGACAGAGACAGACAGTAGACACAGAGACACTCAGAAAAAACAGAGACAGACAGAGACATACAGAGAGAGAGACACAAAGAGACAGACATACAAAGACAGAGACACACACAGACAGACACACGGAGCCAGACACACAGAGACAGAGACACACAGAGACACACAGAGACAGACAGAGACACACAGAGACACACAGAGACACACAGAGACAGAGACACACAGAGACAGAGACACACACAGATAGATACACTCAGAGACAGACAGAGACAGAGACACACAGAGCCAGAGACACACAGAGACAGAGACACACAAAGACAGACAGACACACAGAGACAGAGACACACAGAGACAGACACACAAAGACAGACACACAGAGACACACAGAGACAGAGACAGACAGAGACAGAGACAGACATTTCCAGAAGAGACATGTGAACATTGTAAAGGTTCTAAATTCTTCTTCTATGGTGTTGACATATTAGAGTCAAAGGTTTTTCCAGACAGGATTTTGGAGATCTCCTTTTTATCACTGCATCAATCACAATATGGTGGCAACAGCCAGAAAAACACCTGTTGACAGGTTTTTAGATATGAAATGTTCCATAAATCAGTTTGGGAATGATATGTGACCCCTCCCCTCTGTAAAAACCTCCAGAATCTAGATTGGAGTGAAACTGGAAAGTTGGGTGCATGGAAGTGCTGCTGAAGTGGAGATTTTTGGCTCAGTCTGAGAAAAACCCATTTAGAGAAAACGGCCTTTGAACATCTGGATTATACATAACATAACATTAACATCTGGTCATTATAGGAGAAAAGGGTCCAACTAATGAACTAACACATATCAACAGGAAACTTCCCCAGTTAATTACTTACATTAACACACAGAAATATTACAGATTTTTGGATTACTACTTTTCTGAAATGTCATGTTTAAATATGCAAATGATAACTTTTGGTGAATTTAGGAGAACTTTGAACGTGCAAATAGACAAAGTTTAGTCAAATAATCACCTGAATGTGTATTTTGGTATGATGGTTTTTAATAAATCTCATTTTTCTTGTATCTGTTATGTTTTATTTCTCATTTTCTCAGCTTGACATTTGTATGGAATCCAAATTAAATGCTTATGATGATTTTTTTATTACATCCCAGACGAACGATACCAGCGTTGTTACGCAGCATCGGAGGATCTCTGATGAAGTATTTCTAAAGTATTTTGTATTTGAAATGATTTTCCCGACCTGAAAAGTTAAAAAACCAAAAACCAGCTGATAATAAAACGAGGAGGAGACGCCGGAGCAGCGGCCATTAACTTATTTATTATATTGAATTTACCAAAAAGTAAAAGCAAACACTGGAATAAACAGTATTGTACATTTCGTAGTCTGTTGTCCTATGGGGGCTGATGACGTCTCACAACCTTCTGGTTTCTTCTTCTTCTTTGAAATATCTTTTAAAAACACCCAAAAAGCAGACGACCCCTTCACTGCCACCAAGAGTGTGTGTGTGTGTGTGTGGGGGGGCCTGATGTGTGTGTGTATGTGTGTGGGGGACTTTCTGTGGCATTTCTTCATCCAGACTCCAGGCTTCTTGTCTCCATGGAGATCTTTAACTGTACACCGTTAACCAGCATGCATGTCAAGTGGGGGAGGAGAAGACTCAGATTAGGGATGAACTCTGTGACCCCCCCCCCCAGAAGATAACAGTGCTACAGATCAGCCAACACATGTTTAATATCTCTTTAACTGCATATAAATACATGGAATAAGAAGTAATGCACGTTTGATCTCCGCGTGACGTTCAGAGACGAGAGGTTTTTGTTTTTTAAAGATTATTTTGGGCATTTTAGGCCTTTAGAGACAAGACAGATGAAGACATGATAAGGGAGGGGGGGGGGGGGGCTGACATGGAGCAAAGGGCCACAGGTCGGAGTCCCACCCGGGCCCGCTGCATTGAGGAATAAACCTCTATCTATCTATATAGATAGATAGATAGAGATATCTCTAGCTATCAATCTATCTACATATGGGCGCACGCTCTACCAACTGAGCTCTCCGGGCGCCCAGAGACGAGTGTTTGAAATGGTCTTTTGGAGACCTGTGCTGCCCCCATACTATATTTTCTTCAACACTGCCAGCATGGTGGCTAAGTGGTTACACAACAAGAAGGTTGTGGGTTCGAATCTGTTGCTCTGGGCCCTTCTGTGTGGAGTTTCTCCCTGTGTTTGTGTGTTTGTGTGTCGTCTCCCCCCCCCCATAAAGACATGCATGCTGGGTAACTATGACTACAGTAGAAAGTTAGCCGACTGGCTAACACCGGAGCATTTCAGAGATGTTGATTAATGTGCGTTGTCCTAACCAAATACATGAATCTACTACTTTAGAGAGCGGCTGCTGTAGTCGTGGGAACCAGATGATGGATTTTCAAAATAAAGAAATGAATAAAGGCATTTTTTCTACACTGTTTTAATCCCGTCAGCTGAGACAAAAGCCGACTAACACGACCCGACATCGTCACACAAACGCTCGTCGTCACGTCCACGTAGAGACGTCTCATTGGGAATAAACTGGGGTGATAAATTAACCGCATTCACTTTGCTGTGAGGCTATTATCTATAATACAGTGGTTATCTCTCTCTTTATGCCCCCGGAGAAGACAATCGACAAAAACAGACATGAAATAAAAACCCAAATCTTCGGTCTTGGAATGGACAATTTCAACAGTAGCAAAACAAAACAACATTCAGGTTTATTGACATGTCCTGATATTTCTTCTGGAGGCGAGAGAGCGATACCAATACTTCAAAATGGACTCCATTATTAATCATATAACACAACCTGTAGTTAAGAGTCCACAGTGCATACCCTCTCAGCCCCCCCGACGCCCCCCCGGGTGGGGATTTGTGGGGGTTGTTTGGAGCGCAGAGGGTCGCCGCCATCGTCGCCCTACAACGGGAAAGAAAGAAGGGGGCTAGGAGGCGGATGAAAAAAAGGAGGTAAATACAGAAACTAGCACATATAGACGTGTGCGTTTCTCTCTGGGGGGGGGGGTTGTAAAGCAGGAGGCTGACAGGAGTGTAGAAGCAGGAGGGTGGGTGGGGTTGATAAAGGATTATGCAGAGGTACCCGGGAGGGGACGGGGTGTAGGCGTCTCCGACAGTGTGATGGGGGAGGGTTTGAGGGCAGTTTCTGGGGGGGCGTTCGCAGGGCGGGCGGGCGGGCAGGAGGGTGCCCCCTCCCCCCCCCACTAGAAGGTCTTCCTGTGGATGGCACGTGCTCTGTCTTCTTCGTATTCTCGCTTCGACACCCACATCTTCTTGAAGGTGTCCAGCGATGCCAGGATGGAGCCACTGCCGGGAGGGACCAGAGCACGGGACAGATTAGACTTTTTAAAACCACTTGGCGCGTATCGCGTCCCCAAAAACACACCCGGTACCCTGAATCCTTACCCAATCCATGTGGAGTACAGCCTCTCTTGGGGAGCAGAAATCTGGAACAAAGAGCAGCAAAGAAAAGAACAAAGAAAAGCAGGTTTATATTATAGTTGAAACCGGTGCCTTATTGACCCTGTTTCCACCTGCTGGTCTAGGTTCCTTCTCAGAGCCTGGTGGCCTTTCCGCGAGAGAGCCACGTTGTTCCATCGCTGTATACGTTGCCCACACGTCTCGGCCTCCCCCACAAACCATACAACTACATTTTAAGCAACAACTATGGCGGACTACATCGCCTTTCGTCAGATGTCTCTCCTGGCATCCAGCAGCCAACATTTCCATCGGTGTCTGTCGCTGGGCACGACAACCCCGCCCCCCATGCCCCAAGACTCGGTTCAAGACCAGCAAAGAGGTGCCGCTCATGGGCCGTTTCTCCTGGCTGAGAGCTGCTTCTGTGGCTGTCGAAACTCAAAGAACTGGGTCGAGATTAGGCACAGGCTCCAAACCGGCCGCCCTCGGTGGAAACAGGGTAACAGACCCTGGGTTTTGGTACCCGACCCTAGATGACAGGGTTTTGGTACCCGACCCTAGAGGACAGGGTTTTGGTACCCGACCCTAGATGACAGGGTTTTGGTACCCGACCCTAGATGACAGGGTTTTGGTACCCGACCCTAGATGACAGGGTTTTGGTACCCGACCCTAGAGGACAGGGTTTTGGTACCCGACCCTAGAGGACAGGGTTTTGGTACCCGACCCTAGAGGACAGTTGGCCATTGCTCATCGACAGCCAGCAACAGCTACACCAAACACACAGCCGACGACAGGAACCCACCTTGATCTTCACGTCTTTGGGTGCGAGCTTCTTGACTTCAGTTAGTAGTCGTTCCCCAAAACCTGGAAAAGAGATGATCAGTAAATGTGTGCAGCGTCCAATACAGTGGTGCTCATAAGTTTACCCCCCCATGCTAAAGCTGACTAAAAAGAGGAATTAAAAAAACATCTTTGGGAAATTAATCTTATTGTCTTAATTTAAAAAAAAAAAATGGAAAATCCAACCTTTAAGGTGAATGAATAATGTATAAGTATACACCCCCTATGTTAAAATACAGGGGGAATAAGTATTACCCCCTATGTTAAAATACAGGGGGCATCAGAATCCCCCCCCCCCTCCCCATCATCACATACCCTTCACCATACTACGGCATCAAACCAACCTTTGATGAGGGTGGAGCCTCCACACAACACTATGGTGGAGTAGAGCGTGCGCCGGAGGTCCATGTCCGACTTCTGGATGGCGTAGGCCAGGACCTCGTGGATCCCCGAGCTCTCGTCTCCGATCAGGTCGGGTCTGAACAGCAGCTCTGGCGCCCGGAACCTGGCCGGCCCGATCTGAGGAAAAGAAGGGCGCGTGTCAGGGGCTGGCGATCGGTTTCAGACGACGGGGGAGGAGGTGGGGGGAAATATTTAGCGTCCACTCACATTTAAAGTGCTTCCATCCGGGAGGACGTACTGCGCCTTCTCTGTCTCTAAAGTCTCGTCCTTTTGTGGGTTGAGAGACAGATAACAGGCTCTCTGTGGAAGACACATTCAGTTAGACAGAAAAGATAGATAGATAGATGTCTAGAAGATAGATAGATAGATGTCTAGATGATAGATAGATGTGTAGATAGATAGATAGATAGATAGACAGATAGATAGATCGATAGATAGATCGATAGATAGATAGATAGATTGATATTGATCCCAATAAAATGGGTAATTATAGTTTTCCAGCAGCAAAATCAGTCACACAGCACAGAATATAAATATTATGAAATACTAGAATACATTATACATCCGCCGTGCGCTCAGGTCGTTAAAATAGGGCCCTCAAGATGTTTTGTGTTAGCTAAAAGAGAATATCGGCAGAAAACTGCACTTTAAGTAACTTTAAGTAACTGTCGCTCTTTTTTTGCGCTGCCTTTTACATTCAACTCAATGTTCAAATTGTTCAATAAAAAAAATTATTAAAATGATTTCCTTTCATTCGTTTTCTACTCAACAAGCAGCTTGTTGTATTTTAGCAGAACCTTAACACGTTAACATCTGTTTATTTATCGCAGGTAATATCGTTGTAACGCGATATTCAACAACGTTATCGCGTATTTTCCTCCTATCGTGCGGCCCGTCCAGGCAGCGAGTTTCTCTGACCCCTGATTGGCCGACTTGCTGACGAACTTCCCTTTAAACTCACAGACGAGTGAATCTTTGGGAGCCTCGTGCTGCCAGAGTTGGTGTCTCCTAAGACTCAGGGTCACCCACCGGGTGCAGAACGGCTCCGCGCTCCGCCCGTCAACACCCACCAGGTCTGGATTTGACCGGCGGCCATGACTGACAGCTGAAGTCTCGATAACCCACGAGATCTCGCAAATTCACGTAGAATACTGCGTTTGGCTTTAAATCAGATATTGGATCATTGTCCAAAGAATCAGTATCATATTGTCCCGGGATTCACACCCCTAGCGCCTCACCACTTGGTCTTTTTAAGCTTATTATCTGGGGCTTTTCCCTTTATTTGATATGCACAGAGGATAGACAGGCAAGGGGGTAGAGAAAGAGAGGGGATGACACGCAGCAAAGGGCCGTAGGTCGGATTCGAACCAGCTGCCCGCTGCAAAGGACTCAAGTGGACTCTACTAGGGTGAGCCGGAGGCCGCCCCGCGCCTCACCTCTTTGACGGTGCGGACCACCTCGAACTCGGCCGAGGTGTTGAAGTTGTAGCCTTCTTTGCGCAGCAGCAGGCGCAGGTACCGCGACACGTCTCGCCCGGCGATGTCCACGCGCATGATGGAGTGCGGGATGGCGAAGCCCTCGTAGATGGGCACCACGTGGGTCACACCGTCGCCCGAGTCCAACACAACACCGGTGGTCCGGCCTGTGGCGTACCTGCAACAAACACGGGCCGGTCAGATTCACACACCAGCGGGGACGGAGCATTTAAAGGAGAATTCCCACCGATTTCAACATGTGGCTCTGTTTTTGGTCTTGTTGTTTTTTAAGTGGAGGTCTGTCAGCAGCGAGACAAATGGAGCCAATCGGTGCTGCCGACACCGAGTTATCCTCCTGATAGAGTCAGCACCCAACAGGCTCCAACTGGGCAGGTTTTAACCCTCGTGTTGTATTCCCGTCAAGGTTGAAAATCAAGACTTTTGACTTTTTCTTATTTTTGTACCTTTTTTCAACACTTGTTGAAACACTACTGGAACACTTGATGCTTTTTTCACTTTTTCCACTAGAGGTCGCCTCCTGTCATAACTTTCATGCCTTTCTGTCACATCTCCATCAGTCAGATTCTCTGTGTTCACTCAGAAGAAATCACTGCACATGGGGAGACGCTGGAAATGATATTCTGAACATATTAAGAGGCTAAAAACCCATTTCTAACTTGCCCTGTTGGAGCCTGTTGGGTGCTAACTCTAGCAGGAGGATAACTCTGTGTCGGAAGCACCGATTGGTTTCATTTGTCTCGCTACTGACAGACCTCACATAGAAAAATACAGAACTACATGTTGAAATCTTCAACTTTCTTAACGCTTGTGTTTTCCTTAGGTCAAACTGACCCGTTTCTAAGTGTTTTACATCAGAAATATGGATTTATTTCAATCAAATTGCCCAAAGATAACATGGATTATTCCATACAGCGTTCTTCAGGTAATTTTAATGATTGTTTTCATTGAATTTTTTGGGTGTTTTATTTAATTTTATAGTATGAATTCCTTTTTTTTTTTAAATGGTTTCAAAACAGTATGGGGACTAAACTTTGACATCTACTCATCTGAGATCCAGTCAACATCCTCTGATCTTAACTATTAGTCAAAATAATTCAGAATTTCTGCCTTTTTAACTAAAAATGTATGTATAATTTGATATAAATGAGGTTTGTTGACCATGAATTCCAAGAATAAATGTAAAACATATTATTAAAAAGCGCCAATAGCTGGAAAAAGTGACAAAAACATCGGAAAAGCACAAAAAAAATGTTAATTTTCAATTTCAAGTTCATGGTTAATGGGAAGACAACACAAGGGTTAAGTTAAATATAGGAAAAACTGAGGTGGTTGTTTTTGGAGCAAAAGAAGAAGAATTAAAAGTCTGCGCTCAGCTTCAAACAACAACGTTAAGAACAACAGAGGAAGCCAGAAATCTTGGTGTAGTCCTGGACTCTGACCTGAAACAGCCTCATTAAGACAGTTCCAAAGGCAGCCTGGTATCACCTTAAGTGCTATACAACGGGCTGTACACATAAAGCTGCCTTGCCTTTAGGCGACAGAACACGGACAGAGTGAGGCGTACTCACAAGCTGAGGACGGCCTGCATGGAGATGAAGAGAGCAGGAACGTTGAAGGTCTCAAAGAAGACCTCCGCTGCCTTCTCTCTGTTCTTGCTGGGATTGAGAGGGGCTTCGGTCAGCAGTACAGGATGCTACCAGAGAGAAACAACCACGCACACACAGTTAAAGGTGGGGGGGGGGGGAATCAATACAGCGTAGTATCGCGATACTTTCAGTGGTAATACTGCATCAATACACAGGCGCCAAGTATGGATCTGTTATTATATATTATATATATTATATGTATGTGGTGGTCAGTTTGTCCCATTCTGCAGCAATAACATTGAAGATGAACAAACAGAGAAATGTTTCTTGTTAGATGAAACGTCGCCATGGTAACGTGATCAGGTGAAGTGCTGTCCCAATCCCATTTCTACCTCTCTGAGCCCACGTGGCCTCACTCACTCACTCAGCACCTGAGATCCATGAAGTCTGGGAGTCTGTAGTCCTCAGGGCTCCCTTTGGGGCCACTGAGTTTTTAAAATGTTTGGGACCCCTGAACAGGAGTGGGGTACAGCATAGTATCGTAATATTTTCAGTGGTAATACTGTATCGATACCCAGGCGCCAAGTATCGATCTTTTATTATATATTGTGTTTTTAAACATATTGCAATTTATAACCTTTTTTCCAACTTTTAATTTTTCCCCAAAAGGAAACTTATCAACATGTTTCATCTAAAAAGAAACATTTCTCTGTTTGTTCATCTCACAAACTGACCACCACATACATAATATATATAATATATAATGTATAATATATAATATATAATAACCATCCATACTTGGCGCCTGTGTATTGATGCAGTATTACCACTGAAAATATCGCGATGTATAGATACTCAGCCAGACTGAGTATCAGATATCACGCCGCGTGGCAGCAGGAGGCGGGGAGGACATCCTCACCTCCTCTGAGAAGGTCTGCAGCTGCTCCTTGGAGTACACGTACTGCCAGATCCTCTCCATGTCGTTCCAGTCCTTCACGATGCCGTGCTCCATCGGATACCGCACCGACAACAAGCCCCTGTGCTCCTGGCGGTCACAGAGACAGGAAACATCAGTCAACATCAGGAAGGTGCAAATATCTGGAAGTCTGGATCAACGGAGGTACATTTCCAGGATAAAACCCGGCGCCCGGCGGGCTTTCCACGTGTCGCCGTTCTCAAACTCCTTTCGCTACGGGAAACAGAAACAGCCCTCGAGGCAGTGAGCAACACGCTGAAAATGTCAAGTTTTGAAGGTCTGGCTACGCTACAGATGCATTCTGGGATAGGAGAGAGAAAGCTCGGGGTTGTTTTCATTTCTTTAGACCAATCACAGTCGTCTTGGGCGGCGCTGAGCTCCGGACGCAGCGACGGCGGCTCTGCTAAATAGTCTCAGGAAGGAACTGGTTGATCTACACCCCGCAAAACGCCTCATCCAATATTAAATGGAGAGATGCGCACTTCCTGGGCACTGCCAGGTGCCCTTGACCAAGGCATCGTACCCCCCCCCCAACCGTTCAGGGCGCTGGTCCAGCTGGCAGCCCACTCACTCTCTCCATTTGTGCATGATCAGGTCCTCAGTGTGTGTGTGTGTATATTTCTGGCCTGTGTGTAGTGATTACTAACAAAAAACTGTAAATTGTAATTTCCCCATTGGGAATCAATAAACATTATGAATTATAAAAATAAAATCATACAGTAACGTGAGCCATTTACATCAGCTGATACATGGTTACACCACGTCCTCTGACCAGTGGATCTCTGTGTGGACTTCATCATCAACAATCCCACCAATCAGTCCCAGAACGTCCCAGTTAGAGAGGAGACGCCCTCAACATATTCTCTATTAATCTATACAATCATTCCTCTGAAGAACCGAGCAGACCGGCCTTGTTGCATCGTCCAAATGTTCTTCATAACTTGACACTTTCAGCGTGTAGCTCGCTAGCTCTGAGTTTGTAGTTGTTTCCCGGAGGGAAGGGATTTGGAGAACGGCGACACCCAGAGAGAGGAAGGGGCAGATTTGTAATGGACCTTTATCACAGCAGACAATTTGACTTGTCATAGTAGGAAAAGCACAGCTGAAATTGACGATGGCTCAATTCCATCACCAGGGTCTCTCCTAAGTGGAATGCAGCCATCATTAAGGTGTGGACACACCTGTGCTTTCCCTACGATGACATCTCAACATGTCAGCCGGGAAAAAGGTCCATAGCAAGCTTTTTCCTCTTAGTCCCGCCCTTCACCACAGATCTCTAATCTCTACACTGTAGCTTATGAAGTGGGCTGCTTAATAGAACCGATCTTCTCATATTGGACGTAGGGAGCTCCCATCAGGCCTTTGTTCCTGTTAGAAAAATGACCAACCCCCTTCTGAGTGAAGTCATATTTCTGAATAAAAGTACACATTGTGCACTCAGCTGGAGAATTACCCTGAGGGCAGTTTGGAAGAATCCTAACTGTGTGATTGTGGGTAAAAACTCCTCCGAACTGTTGGGTGAGTGTTACCTCTGCCTTGGGTCCGATGAAGAGGTCCCCCTCCAGGGCTCCGGCCATCACGCGCACATGCTTGGGACGCCCCACACTAAATCAAAAACACACACACACACACACACACACACACATATGTGACGTGCATTTTAAAGACACAGAGGGACAAAATAATAAGCAGATGAGTTGGTGAGGTCGCCTGAGTGCTTTAAGAAAGGAGTGAAGGAACACTTACTAGTTAGGGAAACAGTATTTGGGGATCTGGTCACCGGCAAAACCAGCTTTGATAACCCCCGAGCCCTGCAGGAGAGAGGGATGTTAGACCAGATCAGATAGATCCTTTCATCCCAAAGACACAGAGCACACATACAGTGCATACAAGACGTAACATATAGGACAGAATTCAAAAAATATACTTGGGCGTAGAGCTGTCCTCCTAACCCTCATGTTGTCCTCATGTTGACCTATATCAATGTCCTTTTTAAGTCCCCAAAATAACATGATTGATTCCACACAACGCTCTTTGCCAAGTACTAATCTCTACTTTCATTAATTTTGGGGCGTCTTATTCAATTTTATAGCATTTGAAACCAAATTGAAGTGTTTTGAAATAGTATTGAGAGTAAAAGTTGACATATTCCAGTCTGTGATTATCATCAACATCCATTCCTTTAATTTTAGTCTCAATAATTCCTAATTTCTGCTTTTCTAACTCAAACATTAGGTATAATTTCCTATAAATAAGCTTTATTGACCATAAATTCCAAAAATAACCGTAACACTAAAGTTAATAAGTTAGTGTTACGTAGTGTTAAACGTCAAAATAGTGACAAACATTGAAAAAAAGCGTCACAAGTGTTGAAAAAAAGAGTCGAAAAGCATCAACAAAAGTGTTGATTTAGATATTATTTTGACAAGAAGACAACACGAGGGGTGTGATCTCTGAGCAGACAGGTCATAAGACGCGGCCTGAAGCCTCCAGCAGACACACACACACACTCACGCGGAGACACTGAGGCCCACATACTTGTCCTGGTACAGTGTCTTCCCCTAAGTTAGAAGTACTACTGTAGTACATGCTGTTGATGCACATATTTGGGAGGGTTTAGGGGTCTTTCCTTAGGTAAATGTGAAGTTCTGCAACACAATTTCACATCCTTTGCACTATGCTCCACATTTAAAATAATAATCATAATTCACTCTGTGTTTGTGTGTTTGTGTGTGTCCTCTCTTATTCATGTGAGTTATCCCTCGTGTTGTTTCCCCGGCGACCACGCACTTGTTGTGGTCTGTTCTGCCCGTTTATGAAGCATCATTATAAAAAATTATCACCTGATTCGATATTACATCTTCTTAGCCAACTCAACTCCACTCTAGTTTTAAACCTTTTGGAGACCTTTTCACAGACGTAAGCATAAACATGCTAAATGGACCCAAGTTGATTTCCTGTTGCAGTGTATGTGAATGGCATCAACTAACAGGAAGTTAACATGGGGCCAGGCCGTTGCCTAGCAATGAAATTGCATTGAAAATGTCTTATAGACCTCATTTAAATGCCATTATTTATTATTTCTTTTTTTACAGATGGGAAGTTTGGATATCCCTTTTTAATCGCTGCATAAATCGGAAAATACTGTCAACAGACATTACTTTCAGCATGTTTTTCTGAATGAATTGTTGTATAAATCCGGCTGTGAGTCTGAGAACATTACCTTTAAAGATGTGGATTGGAAAACTAAGATTTTGAAGCCACTACAGGTGAACAGGGTCAACATTTTAACAGATAGCACCATGAAACTTCCCCAGTTGATATACTGACATTAAGACGCAGATTTTCTGTGTTACAAGTTTTCTAAAAACAAAAAAAAAATTGAAATATGTAAATGAGGCTTAATCTAATGCTAACTTTTGATGAATTTAGGAGGAATCTACAAATACAAATTAGACAACGTGCAGTATAATACATGTTTTCTTTCCACCAGTCGGAAAGAACACATGTTATAGAATATTAATAGCCCAAAATGCCTAAATAGCAATCTAAATAGAAAGGTTTTTCCCTGTAGTGTCTCCCATCTGATGGCAAACCGGAGCTAGCTTAGCAGGTCGGTTAACGGGAAGCTAGCTGCAGCTTTGGCTTGGATAAATCAGAAAGATGCTATTTATGCTAACAGCTGGAGCTAATGCTAATAGCAGTAGAGGGTGGAGACCTGTCAAGCAACGGTGGAAGAAGACATGTTATAGAATAGTAATAGCCCAAAATGTCTAAATAGAAATCTAAATAGAAAGGGTTTTCCCTGTAGTGTCTCCAAGCTGATGGCTAACCGGAGCTAGCTTAGCCAGTCCAGTCGGTTAACGGGAAGCTAGCTGCAGCTTTGGCTTGGATAAATCAGAAAGATGCTATTTGTGTTAGCAGCTGGAGCTAATGCTAATAGCAGTAGAGGGTGGAGACCCTGACAAGCCACGGCGGAAGCCACAGCACATTTAATATAGGTGACCAGGGTCGACCACAGATGTATTTTGTTAGCTATAACACAATAGTTAACGAGGCTAACAGTTAGCCTAGCGGCCTCGGTTAGGGTGTGGATGAATGACATCATCATACTTACATTATCAATCACAACGGGCTGGTTAGCTAAAATGTCATAGGACTCCATGACGGACTAGATATTTAAGCTATGTTTCTATCGATCCGTGTGTGTGTGTTCCTCCCCGCGCAGTGTTTTAATCATGTAAAAGATAACGCGCAGTCTATCCGCACTGTGCCGTGTCGACGCCGCCGCTTGTCTCCGTGCTGCCGCCGCTGAACGGTTGGCCCGCCTCTGTCTGCCTACCACAACAACACCGCCGCGGACTGAAAGCGGAATCAGCCAATCACATTGACAAGAAACTTGACTGACAGACGGCTCGACCAATCAAAGCGTTTAACCGAATGGCCATGCGTTTCAAGCTTGTTTGCTGTCAGGGGGCCGCACAAGCTGTGGAAACTACGGCTTCTCTTTGTGAGGAAAAACGCCCAGTTCAACGTTACTGGTTTATTGAGATCTTCTGAGCCGATGCAGAGACTAAAGCGGCAGGTCACCCTTTACAAAGGGTTTATAAAATTAGAAAGTCTCTCTAGGTATATATGTACATAATGATTTGTGCATAAGTAACTGTTTATGGTATTTTACTTCATTTTATTCTAATTTAAATGTATGTATATACGTTTTATGTGTATGGCGTACAAGGTAGTTATATAGTATAACATATTTTAATTGAACCTGATGGCCAAATTCTGATTTATGACAAGAATCACAAGAATATGGGGTAGTTTCACGCCCGAATACCCGATGTGTGATATTCCGAGACACCCTGAATGCAGCAACCACCGTCACGACCGTCGACCAATCAGTGAGCTGCTAAAACCCTAGCTAGCTAGCTAGCTCCTGTCAGAAAGTTACGTGAGCAAAACACAGCACAAAAGTACGGACTACACAGTCACTATATACAGATACATTTGGATATATTCACATTTCTCAGGTAGGTGGTGTTCATTATGTTGATTTCGCAAAAATATGTCGTTCTATAAACCGACAAATATTAAGTTAACGCTACTAGTTACTTAATGTAAAATTGCACCATAGCAAAAGTTAACCGACGTTAGCTATCTCCTGTTAGCATCAACTTATAGTGACGTAAGCGAGCTCGTGCTGACAGACGTTAAAAGTCAGTTAAGTCGCGAGAACGGGCCGTTGCCAGGGTGACGGTGTTAATTTTCATATCTTTGTTAACGGTAATAAGTACAACTTTATTTTTAAAGTACGTTTTCATACATAAAGTACAACTGAAAGTGCTTAACGTTAACGTAACGGCATTAAAAACAATTTATTTACAACATACGGTAAAGTTAGAAGATAACTAGCTATGTAAGTCCGTAATATAGCTAACTAGCTTTCACACGTTAGTTAGCTAACGCTAGTTAACTCATTTATTTCGAAAGAATACTTTTACAATAGGTTTCTGTTGATGGTGCTGTTGTCATAGCTCACTTTTAACCACAAACTGGACAAAATAAATATCACCGGTTTGGTTTTACATTCAGGACGATTAAAAATGTGGTTTCTGTCTTTGCTTTTACGTTTTTTTAATTTGTATTGTTCAATTTTCAATTCTATTTTATTTATAGTATCAATTCATAACAAGAGTTATCTCAAGACACTTTACAGATAGAGCAGGTCTAGACCAGATAGAGCAGGTCTAGACCAGATAGAGTAGGTCTAGACCAGATAGAGTAGGTCTAGACCAGATAGAGTAGGTCTAGACCAGATAGAGTAGGTCTAGACCAGATAGAGTAGGTTTAGACCAGATAGAGTAGGTCTAGACCAGATAGAGCAGGTCTAGACCAGATAGAGTAGGTCTAGACCAGATAGAGTAGGTCTAGACCAGATAGAGCAGGTCTAGACCACACTCCAGAATTTACAAGGACCCAACAGTTCTAGTAGTTTCCTCCAGAGCAAGCAACAGTGGGACAGTGGCGAGGAAAAACTCCCTTTTAGGCAGAAACCTGGGACAGACCCAGACCCAGACCCAGGCCCAGACCCAGACCCAGACCCAGGCTCTTGGTAGGCGGTGTCTGACGACCGGTTGGGGTTAGAATGAATTGTTGTTGACGTTTCCGACATTTTGAGACATTTGAAGCATCTGTTAATGCTTTTTTCAGTGTTTTCCCCGGTGTTCTTTTCAATTATTATTGTTTTCACCGAAAATAATAATAATACTAATAAGAAAAATGCTATTTTTTTTTTTTTTGCGCATCCCCTGAAAAAAAATTGTATAAGGGCGAGTAAATAAATGAACTTCGGACTTTGGATGAGCCACTTAGCATAGTGGCATGACATGAAATAAAATTTAATTAATTAATTTTTTCAGTGCCTGCTCGTTGTGTGAACATCAGATCTGTGTCTTCTCATTTCCAGGGTCCCCGCTGCTGTCTGATGGGTTCAGGTTGACAGGCAGCTCAGCGCAGTCCCTTCAGCAACATGGCGCTCGCTGAGGAGCAGCCGGAGAAGTGAGACCTCCTCATTCTGCCATGATGATGTTATGATGAAGACAGTTTAAAGTCAAGCTGTGTAGAAAGGCAGATTCATATCTGGAACATTCATAATTGTGTGTGTGTTTTTCTGTGTGTGTGTCTTTGTGTGTGTGTGTGTGTGTGTGTGTGTGTGTGTGTGTGTGTCTGGCTGGCTGGCTGGCTGTCATCACCACCCGTGTGTGTGTGTGTGTGTGTGTGTGTGTGTGTGTGTGTGTGTGTGTGTGTGTGTGTGTGTGTGTGTGTATGTTTCTGTGTGTGTGTGTGTGTGTGTGTGTATGTTTCTGTGTGTGTGTGTGTCTGGCTGGCTGTCATCACCACCCGTGTGTCTGTTGTTTGTGTGTGTGTGTGTGTGTGTGTGTGTGTGTGTGTGTGTGTGTGTTTTTCTGTGTGTGTGTGTGTCTTTCTGTGTGTGTGTGTGTGTGTGTGTGTGTGTGTCTTTCTGTGTGTGTGTGTGTGTGTGTGTGTGTGTGTGTGTGTGTGTGTGTGTGTGTGTGTGTGTGTGTCTGGCTGGCTGGCTGTCATCACCACCCGTGTGTCTATCATTTGTGTGTGTGCGTGCGTGTGCGTGTGTGTGTGTGCGTGCGTGTGTGTGTGCGCTGTCCAGACACTGTTGGGTGTGTTTTGCCACGGAGCGAGACGACCACAGCGCAGAGTGGGTGAGCCCCTGCAGGTGTAAAGGCTGCACTAAGTGGATCCACCAGGCCTGCCTGCAGCGCTGGCTGGACGAGAAGCAGAAAGGGAACAGCGGCGGAGCGGTCAGCTGTCCACAGTGTGGCACTGAATACCGCATCACCTTTCCCAAGATGGGTGAGTCACCGTTTACATCAAGAAACAAGTCCAGTCGGCATGGGAACCTTCAGCTGCTCTTTAGGGCGCTGACCCACCAACCCGATCTCTGCAGGGTAAATCCAGACAGCTAGCTAGACTATCTGTCCAATCTGAGGACTATGGTTACCTGGTCCTCAGGTCTCTGCAGGGTAAATCCAGACAGCTAGCTAGACTATCTGTCCAATCGGAGGACTATGGTTACCTGGTCCTCAAGTCTCTGCAGGGTAAATCCAGACAGCTAGCTAGACTATCTGTCCAATCTGAGGACTATGGTTACCTGGTCCTCAGGTCTCTGCAGGGTAAATCCAGACAGCTAGCTAGACTATCTGTCCAATCGGAGGACTATGGTTACCTGGTCCTCAGATCTCTGCAGGGTAAATCCAGACAGCTGCTAGACTATCTGTCCAATCTGAGGACTATGGTTACCTGGTCCTCAGACCTCCAATCTGTGATCTACCGCCATTCAAAAATGAATGGAAAGAATGGCCTATGTTGGTGTTTTTGCTCATTGTGATGTCATTTCTTGGAGTATCTTCAAATACTTCATATCCCTATAATTAACATAAATATTTCTAAATGTAGAAACATGAACAAAATATATCTCCAGAAGTTATTTGAACATGTTTTAGTTTAAGAGGACATGTTCTTTCTAGGATCAAGTGGAAGAAATATCACCTTTTGTATATCTTTTTATATCACCCAACTTTTTTATTGGGATCAATATCTATCTATCTATCTATCTATCTATCTATCTATCTATCTATCTATCTATCTATCTATCTATCTATCTATCTATCTATCTATCTATCTATCTATCTATCTATCTATCTATCTATCTATCTATCTATCTATCTATTAATTAATGAGAAGTACAGAATATGAGCAGAACTCTTAATAAGTGTGTTTCTTGCCTCCCCCCCTCAGGCCCGTTGGTGTATTTCCTCCAGCAGGTGGACCGAGCTCTGTCCCGGGCCAGTCCGTTTGCAGCCGTCGGGGTGGTGGTCGGGACCGTCTACTGGTCCGCCGTCACATACGGAGCTGTGACTGTCATGCAGGTCCGAAACAATCAAATACTGCACAGAAGGAACGTAATAAATCCGTTCAGACCAAAGATCTGCAGCGAGACGAGTTGAAACCTTTACGCTCTCTTGACGTTTTTTTAGCCAATTGTTACGCTAATAACACTTTCAACGCTGCTATGATGATTGTGACGCTTTTTTAAGTCTTTCTTGACGCTTATTCAATGTTTTCGGGAAGTTTGTGACAATTTTGACCGGTCTTCTTAACCCTCGTGTTGTCCTCGGGTCAAATTTGACCCATTTTGAAAAAAATAAATCTGTGTCTTTCAACCCACATTTTAGAAATATAACACGGATCGTTCCACACAACAAGTAGAATAAATGATCAGCCCACTGCTTTCTGTAAATCTGGATGTTTTGTTAATTTTTATACCATTCAAAAAGAAAGACCATTGAACAAAGGGACTAAAATGTCCAAAAAAGCTTTAAAAATGTGGGGGCAAAGAAACCCACGAAAACGTCAAAAGGTGCAGAAAAAAATGACAGAAACTTCAGGGAGAAAGCAACAAAGGTTTAGGGGCAAAAAAACAATAAAAGGTTTCAATTTTTACCCAGAAAAACAAAACGTTGCACTGTCGACGGGAAGACAACACGAGGGTTAACGTTATTGTGACAGATAGAGATGGTCAGAGACCATTTCTGCTTCCAGACATGGTATCGCCTCCGATACCGCCTAAAACGCTGGTACCAGGAAGTACTGGAGATATGCACCGATCCAATGCCACGTAATAAAGCCTTAAAGACAATCTCCGTTAAAACAGTTTATTTATGTTGTTTTTCCGTTATAACTGACGGTCAAACTGGATGAAATTGTTTGTGTTTCACAAAGAATTTAACCTGAGTCAGACCAACTAAGATAGAAATCCCATCTCATCCATACAGGGGTAGTAGTACACCGCTGTTAAAATATAAGAAGATACGCAAGCTCAGGTATCAGAATCGGTATCGGGATGCGAAAAATGGTATCGGACCATCTCTAGTTGTTGTTGTTGGTTGCGTATCGGCCGATCCCGAGGACTGCTCCGATACAGCGTGTCGTATATCTTCTTATATTTTAACAGCGGTGTACTACTATCCCTGTATGGATGAGATGTGATTTCTATCTTAGTTGTTGGTCTGGAAACCAAACAATGAACGCCACAGAACTTTCTTTTGTCATCCAGTTTGACCGTCAGTTCTAACGAAAAAACAACATGAATAAACTACTTTAACGGAGATTGTCTTTAGGGCTTCATTAGGTGGTATGGGGTCGGTGCATATCTCCAGTACTTCCTGGTACCGATACCAGCGTTTTAGGCCTATCGGCATCTCTGACTTTTGACTACTTTCATGATATTGGCGCTATTTTGACGCTGTTTGGACCCTTTTGACATTTTCATTTGGTGTGATTTTTGTCATTTTCTTCTGTTGTTTTTTTTCCCTCCTTTTTTTTAACATTTTTGTAATTTTCAGTTTCCTACTACGTTGTTGTCATTTATTTTCTACGTTTTTGACATTTGTTTTTGCTGACCTTTTTTCGAGGTTCTGGTTGCCTCCTCTCTGCTCTGTACTCTTTGTTTTCAGCAGTTTGGCTTCTTGCGTTGTAAAACCAGCCTCTGGAGACTCCACCAACTGAGTCACAGCGACACCGTCAGCTGGTTTGAGTCGAGCTGAGGCGGGCCGGTTCAGTCCGCTGAAACTGTCCCTGCAATGTTCTGAAAATGAGGATCTTTGGTCTGAACTGGGCTTAAAACCACAGAGCTCTCTCTCTCTCTCTCTCTCTCTCTCTCTCTCTCTCTCTCTCTCTCTCTCTCTCTCTCTCTCTCTCTCTGTGTGTGTGTGCAGGTTGTGGGACATAAGAAGGGTCTGTATGTGATGGAGCGAGCCGACCCTCTCTTCCTGCTCATGGGGCTGCCCACCATCCCTGTGGTGCTGGTGCTGGGGAAGATGTTCCGCTGGGAGGATTATCTGGTCAGGCTGTGGCAGAGGTACTCCTGCAAAGGGAAGCTCCAGCCAGGTATACACACACACACTCCCCACAAACACACACCTGACACACGGTACACCCACACAAACACACTCTCTCTACGCACGTATGTACACACACACACACACACACACTCTCCCCACAAACACTCACACACATCTAACACACGGTACACACAAACACTCCACACACACACTCTATACACACACACACATACACACACACACGCACCAGAACACTAATCCTCCTGAACCGTCTGTTTTGTCTCAGGTGCCCGGCGTTACGTGCCCCGAGTCCCTGCTGACGGGTTCGGAGCAGGAGATCACCTCTCGGTGTCCAGGACTCTGTGTGGAGCGCTGGTCTTCCCCTCCATCGCCAGTCTGGTGGGACGGCTGCTGTTCAGACGGATGCCCTCTAATCTGCAGCGCACTGTGCTGGTGAATAGACCCCGTCTGTTGTATATTTAACAATTCATGTACATGTGTCTTTTTTTTTTTTTTAATCAACTAGCTGTCAACTATTAAATGAATCACTAGCATGAAGCTTACTTTGACATTGTGTGACGTTGGGTTTAGCTTTCTTTAACCTGGCAATGACTGGGGGACATGGGGGAGATGACTTTGACTGCAGTAACCATTTTAAACCCTAGCTGTCAGTATTACATATTGGACCTTTAATTAATATGAAAAACATTTTTGTTACTTCACACACAAAGTAAGTTGGTGTTTTTGATTTTTAAATCTGTTCTAGAAGTCACTTATTTTGTTCTCCTCTGTCTCCACAGGGCGGCATCGCATTTGTGTTGATTAAGGGAGTGCTGAAGGTGTATTTCAAACAGCAGCAGGTCATTATGCAGACCAGCCGGATCATCCTCAACTACCCCGAGAGGAACAGAGACGGACAGAATGACGGTGGAGAGGAGGACACGGAGGACACAGAGGACAGTGGAAACGAATAGTTTTACTAACATGGAGAGAGAAGAGAAGGACAGCTGTGTGGGCAGACATGGTGGTTCAAAATCTAAATGTATTTAACTTTAAAAACACAAAGGTGAGTGCTACTGCAGAGGAGGAGGGGAGTCTGGATCACAGTGTGTCTGTTGAAGAGAAACTCCGGTATTTCTTCAGCCTTCAACGTCCCAGGCATTGGTTGTCTTGATGTCTAATGTGTCTTTAGACGTTAAATAAGTCGGCGTTCACTACTGAACTTTTGACCTTTTGTTAAATTCACACACACACATAGAAATGTCCCTTAAGGGCACCCGGAGAGCGCAGACCTCCGCCAGGACATCCTGGCTCACAGTGTAAATGCAATTTTTCGAATTATCCCGACGCCACATGAACACACACACACACACACACACCCTATCTTGTAATGTTAACACAAGTGGAAGAAAATGTGTGTATCTGCATCCGTGATTTGGATCCTCTCCACACACACACACACACACACACACACACACACACACACACACACACACACACTTTTAATAATGCAGCAGGTTCATGTTTACATTAAGAACTGACCCCCAAAGTTTGATTAAAGGACTTTTTGCTTCTACATCCATGGTGGAAAGGCAGATATTAAAAGATCCATTGCAGGATTTCATTAATCGATATCAGATCACTCTAATATGGTCTTTGTTAGAGTGATCTGTTAGATATCAGATCACTCAATCAAAGATCATATTAACTCAGCCAGCCAGAATGCGTATTCTGCACCTGGTCTGACGCCGTCGGATATTAATTCATTCTCACTTATTGAGCCTGAACACTGTGTATACTACTGTCTCCCTTTTATGTGCCTTATTTGAAGCACTTTGTCTGCCAAACACTGGACTATAACATAAAGGTAATGCAGACATTATTTCCTGGCCTACGTTACACTTTACTACTCTAAAGATTGCCTAACTTTTTAAAGATGTTTCAAAACTCGGTTGGGCTGTACATGTCCGGCTTTGAGCTGACTTTATAATTTGGTTGTAAAAAGGGTGGTGCTGCTTGCAAACTCAATCAGTTGTACTGTGGACTTTGATCTGTGTTATCTGATGCAACTGAAGTCACTTTTATGGCTCACACCCGGTACACAGGGTCATAGTATGCAGTGTGTAGGGCTGGGTACCGAATTCAATACTGTTATCAATGGATTTCTCTAAAGTATCGAGTTTCAAAAAATGCCTCATCACATTTGAAAAACTAAGGAGTAAATCACATCAGTGTCAGTGAGCCAATAAACACGCAGCATGCGTCTACCAAGATCTAACGATGTTTGTCATTGGCTGTCACAGAGACACACAGGAAACACTCTACGCTACGCCCAGATCACGCAGTCAGAGCTGAAACATAAATACAAAGATTTGTGCTGTGATGTGTAATGTTGAAATTTCTTTTTCGAAAAAAAAGGATTGTTTAAGAAATGGTGTCGAAGTAACGGTATTATTATTATTATTATTATTATTATTGGACATTTTGGAACGATACCCAGCCCTAGCAATGTGATAGCTTGGTTGTCTAAAGGCGCTGACACACCGACCCGATAACCGGCCGTGGGACAGTCTGGCGAGGTCGGTGACTCGAGTCTGGTCAGTGTGCTCCGTGCCGTCGTCCATCGGACTGCAGGGCTGTAGTACTCGAGTCCGGACTCGAGACAGTCTTTCTGTGGTCTCTGACTCGCTAGTATTTGGCCTCGGACTTGTCTCGGTCTCGGCCACTGGTCTTGCCAAATATGGCTCTTGGTCTTCTGGTCTGGACCGAGTCCAGGTGTCATTATTATGTTGATAATAATATTGGAGGAAAGTAAAACCCGAAATGATTGTCTTGATACTGTCATGCATAAGACCTTTTATCCTGTCCTGGACTCGGTCTTGTCTTGGACTCGAACCTCTTTGGACTCGGTCTTGACTTGGACTCAACTAGTCCTGGTCTCGGACTTGTCTTGGACTCGACAGAGGTGGTCTGGACTACAGCCCTGGAACATTGACTGTGAAAGGAAGGCAGTGGACGACCTTAATGATCCGACTGGAACAGCATGAGAGAAAATCACCGGAGGAGCGACATTATTTAAACGGGTTTATAAACGAGTAAAATAACTTTATATCACTATAAATATTATATTAATACTGAATCACAGGCGCTTGCAGAGTCACATAAATATATTCAATATTCTAGAGCCCGACCATAAAGGATTTTTAAGACCGATACCAATATTTAGTTATTAAAAAAATCTGATATGCTGATATATATCGGCCGATATATTTTTTTTAAAAGAAATCCAGAAACACGTAACAAAACAAACTGATTTCCCTAATATTAGTTATTTGTAGTTATTTGTGAGTTCTCATTAAAATAATATAATTTGTTTTATTGTCACAACGGATCAGAGGAACATCAAAATATATAAAAGTTCTGATAAATAAAATGTATAAAAATACAAACTTAAGATATGAAACTTAACTCTTCTGTTGTCTGCTCGTCAAAATTGAAAATTAAATTTGTTGACTCTTTCTGACGATGTGTTTTTTTAAATTTTCTTACGTCTTACTTTTGATGCTTTTTTTTTCAATGTTTGTCACTTTTGTTGACTTATTAACTTTAGTTGTGCAGTTATTTTTGGAATTTATGGTCAATAAACCTCATTTATATGAAATTATACCTAATGTTTGAGTTAGAAAAGCAGAAATTGGAAATTATTGAGACTAAAATTAAAGGAATGGATGTTGATGATAATCACAGACTGGAATATGTCAACTTTTACTCTCAAAACTATTTCAAAACACTTCAATTTGGTTTCAAATGCTATAAAATTGAATAAGACGCCCCAAAATTAATGAAAGTAGAGATTTGTACTTGGCAAAGAGCGTTGTGTGGAATCAATCATGTTATTTTGGGGAATTAAAGAGAACATTGATATAGGACAACATGAGGACAACATGAGGACAACATGAGGACAACATGAGGGTTACATGGGGACAACATGAAGACAACATGGGGACAACATGAGGACAACATGAGGGTTATAACAGGGACGTTGTAGAGCATCCTCTGGTGGACAGACTATGCAACGCCATCACTAACAGGGACGTTGTAGAGCGTCCTCTGGTGGACAGACTATGCAACGCCATCACTAACAGGGACATTGTAGAACGTCCTCTGGTGGACAGACTATGCAACGCCATCACTAATGGGGATGTTGTAGAGCGTCCTCTGGTGGACAGACTATGCAACGCCATCACTAACAGGGACGTTGTAGAGCGTCCTCTGGTGGACAGACTATGCAACACCATCACTAACGGGGACGTTGTAGAGCGTCCTCTGGTGGACAGACTATGCAACGCCATCACTAACAGGGACGTTGTAGAGCGTCCTCTGGTGGACAGACTATGTAACACCATCACTAACGGGGACGTTGTAGAGCGTCCTCTGGTGGACAGACTATGCAACGCCATCACTAACAGGGACGTTGTAGAGCGTCCTCTGGTGGACAGACTATGCAACACCATCACTAACAGGGACGTTGTAGAGCGTCCTCTGGTGGACAGACTATGCAACACCATCACTAACAGGGACGTTGTAGAGCGTCCTCTGGTGGACAGACTATGCAACGCCATCACTAACAGGGACGTTGTAGAGCGTCCTCTGGTGGACAGACTATGCAACGCCATCACTAACAGGGACGTTGTAGAGCGTCCTCTGGTGGACAGACTATGCAACGCCATCACTAACAGGGACGTTGTAGAGCGTCCTCTGGTGGACAGACTATGCAACGCCATCACTCATACCATGGTTGACCGTCCGTTTTTATTTTTTAAATATTAATTTATCAGTCATTTATTTGTCATTTTAAATTATTCTGATGAGTGAATATTTAATTAAATTTTTTTAAAATGCCGATACAATAGATCGGGAAAATGCCTAATATCGGCCGATAATATCTGTTGATAATATCGGCCTATATATCGGTCGGGCTCTAAAATGTTCCCACAGCTCCCAGAACCACCAGCAGACTGAACAAAGCATCTCACAGTTGTTCTGTACTTGAGTCGGTTGTGGTTATTAGGCGATTGTCTGTTTTGCACTTCCTCTTGTGGCAAAAATAAGAAGTTTAAGATGTATTATTATAGGTTTGAAAATAAAGATAAATATGCCACGCTCAAATGGATTCGTGAGTTCAAAACATGAGTTCCTGGGGCACGTTCGCTGTCAAAACACTGGGTTTGCCCCGGTGGCGGTGGAGCTGCACGATATTACATCATCGGGATAATACGTGTGATTTACACACAGACGCTGAGAGTATTACAGACATCTAAACTAGCGCTGCACGATGTGAGAAAGGAATTGATAACGATCATTTTGACTGATGTTGTGATTGCGTTATGATTCCCAGTAGCGGGGAGAACGATCCTTTCTGAATCATTCTCATTGAAATATATTAAAATTAAGTCAATTCAAATGATGACAGTGTGATTTTTGCGAGGATCTATAGCGAACAAAAATAACATATATATACTGTATATGTATACTGTATGTATACTGTATGTGTATATACTGTATGTGTATACTGTATATATACTGTATGTGTATATACTGTATGTATACTGTATATATACTGTATGTGTATACTGTATATGTATACTGTATGTATACTGTATGTATGTGTGTATACTGTATGTATACTGTATGTATACTGTATGTATACTGTATGTATGTATGTATACTGTATGTATGTATACTGTATGTATACTGTTTATATACTGTATGTGTGTATACTGTATATATACTCTATGTATACTGTATGTATGTATACTGTATGTATACTGTTTATATACTGTATGTGTGTATACTGTGTGTATACTGTATGTATACTGTATGTGTGTATACTGTATGTATACTGTATGTGTGTGTACTGTATGTGTGTATACTGTATGTATACTGTATGTGTGTATACTGTGTGTATACTGTATGTATACTGTATGTGTGTATACTGTATGTATACTGTATGTGTGTATACTGTATGTATACTGTATGTGTGTATACTGTGTGTATACTGTATGTATACTGTATGTGTGTATACTGTATGTATACTGTATGTGTGTATACTGTATGTATACTGTATGTGTGTATACTGTGTGTATACTGTATGTATACTGTATGTGTGTATACTGTGTGTATACTGTATGTGTGTGTGGATGTATGTAAGGTCCCAATAGTTGCGATTGGTGGTGCAGCGTTGGTTTTCTGGGTTGAACGACTTGTTTGTGAAACGAGCTTTGAGCCGTGTCACAGATTTTACCCAATCAGTGGTCTCGCACTGCCAGACCTTCCTCCACAGCGCTGCGGAGGAGGGTCTGCCTAGTCCACACAGCATTCTGGGATGGGAGAAAAACGGGCTCTGGTTTATTGTCGTTTCTTTAAACCAATCACAATCGTCTTTGTAAAGCACCACGGCAAAATAGTCTCAGGAAGGACGTTTTGGTGGAACATGTGTACGTTCAGAAGTAGTTTTAGTCGTCAACAGAGATTCTGATTGGACAGATAGTCTAGCTAGCTGTCTGGATTTACCCTGCAGAGACCTGAGGACCAGGTAACCATAGTCCTCTGATTGGACAGATAGTCTAGCTAGCTGTCTGGATTTACCCTGCAGAGACCTGAGGACCAGGTAACCATAGTCCTCAGATTAAAGTAAAGTAAAGTAAAAGTAAAGTATTTTTATTAGTCTCCCTAAGGAGAAATTTGCTTTGGACACTGAGCAACTCACTTAGCTGCAAGAGTTACAGACATACCGACAAGCACAGGGTTAAAAACAATTAAAAGACAAATGCACAGTCAACATAAGGGCCACTCAAAGGCCTGTGCAAATTGCAGATTTACAATTTCCTATACTAAACAAGATAAAAACCATACTTCACAACACAAACAATTTCATTCATCCATGACAGTCACAAATATAAATTAAAATATTCGTAGTCATACATTCATCTCTGTTTGGACAGATAGTCTAGCTAGCTGTCTGGATTTACCCTGCAGAGATCTGAGGACCAGGTAACCATAGTCCTCTGAAATCAGCCGCAAGTTAGAGCGCCGACACAGAGACAGAGGACGGGGACGGACAACCGGCCAAAAATGAAGGACATTCGGTGGAATTTCCGACGGCACCCGAACAATCCCAGACTGGGACGTCGGGGATCCTGACTACCGATCCGTAGGTAAACTCGTGGTAATAAACAGTTGGCTCTGTTTTATCGGGCTGAACATCATAAAACTGAGAAATCTTTTTCATAAAGTATTTTTTTCTTTGAAAATAACGTCCTCTGTTTTTGCCAAATGAACCTGCTCTGGGACTTTAATTGCACAATGTCCTTCAAGTTATTATGTGAATGTTAAAAGGAGCTCTTATCTTAATAATAAAGCTCTTTGTAAAACACGTGCCAACTCTGATTACTCCTTGCTACTACACATTAGAAGAATAATGCAATGTAATGTAAAATAATATACCTCATTTACTGTCAAAACAAATGTATACTTCAGGACCCAGAGCAGATTTTAGTACCTTTTTTGTTTATTTCAACTTAAAACCAAAATTTCACTTCCCACCAATTATACAGTAAAATATGCAGTTAAAAGTACTAGCAGAAGACGTACTCAGACATTTTACTGGAGTAGAAGTATTAATACCATAGATTAGTTCAAAATTGAAGTAAAAGTAAGGAAAATATACTTAAACTACACTATTTCCCTCTGAGATGTAGTAAAGTAGAAGTATTAAGTAGCATTAAATAGAAGTAAGTGTAAGTACCCGACAAATTATATTTATATACAGTACTAGTAGTAGTACACAGTGTAAATAAAAAGTATTGTTAGTGATTTGCTTGGGATGTGGAAGTCCCGCCCACTCGGTTCACTGATTCGCTGTTGCTTTTTGATCTAAGTAGCTGATTGGCTTATTCCGCTTCACCGGGCGTTTGAGCGGAGAGGAAAACAGGAAACACACTGTTGCTTAAAGAATGTATTTTCATGGATAACGAGACAGTTTAGTTGTTTTAATTTCGCCATGAGGAGAGTCACACTGTTTGTCAACGGAACCTCTTCAAATGGGAAGGTAAGCTGTCGTAGATACAACCGAGGAAATAGCTAGTTAGCTAGCTAACTAGCTGTTTCCTCTTGGTCTGTTGGTTAACGGAACTGTGTCCACACCACACTCTATCAGTTCAAATGCGAATATAAATGAAGTTGTGATGTTTTCAGGTCATTTTATGACGTCAAACTAAAGTGTGACGTCTTACCTTGTTAACGGTATATCGTTTTTAACTATTTATTTTAGCCTTGGTTTCACAAGAGTCGACAACAGGAAGCTAACACCATAGACTAGCTATATAATATTAACGGTCTATGAATTAGCCGTTAGCATTGATTTTGTGCTAACGATAAACAAACGTACGTTAGCTTTACGTTCCCTGACGTCCGCTAGCGTTACAGGCTGTTAGCTTTACGGAACCGTTAACGTCAGTTGGTGTACGTCTTCGGTGTTATATCCATTGACAATTAAATAATTAAAAAGTTGTATCCACACAGGTGGTGGCCGTGTACGGCTCTCTGGAGGAACTAGTGTATAATATTAACGGGCTAAGGCTAACACCTGTGAATTAGCCGTTAGCATTGATTTTGTGCTAACGATAAACAACAACAGCTAACGTACGTTTAGCTTTACGTTCCCTGACGTCCGCTAGCATTACAGGCTGTTAGCTTTACGGAACCGTTAACGTCAGTTGGTGTATGTCTTCGGTGTTCTATCGCTAAAGCTAACACCAGTGAATTAGCCGTTAGCATTGATTTTGTGCTAACGATAAAGAACAACGGCTAACGTACGTTTAGCTTTGACGTTAGCTTTACGTTCCCTGACGTCCGCTAGCGTTACAGGCTGTTAGCTTTACGGAACCGTTAACGTCAGTTGGTGTATGTCTTCGGTGTTCTATCGCTAAGGCTAACACCAGTGAATTAGCCGTTAGCATTGATTTTGTGCTAACGATAAACAACAACGGCTAACGTACGTTTAGCTTTGATGTTAGCTTTACGTTCCCTGACGTCCGCTAGCATTACAGGCTGTTAGCTTTACGGAACCGTTAACGTCAGTTGGTGTATGTCTTCGGTGTTATATCCATTGACAGTTAAGTAATTAAAACGTTGTATCCACACAGGTGGTGGCCGTGTACGGCTCTCTGGAGGATTTACTGTCTGTGGCCAGCGTTAAACTGGGAATAAGAGCCTCTAGCGTCTATAACGGGAACGGCGGCCTCATAGACGACGTCACGTTAATCAGGTGAGACCGGAAGTTGATTTGAATGGCAAAATATTTATTAGATTAGATTAGATTATACTTTATTTATCCCACAACGGGGAAATGTCCTTATTACAGCAGCAGCATTTTCTTCAATACAGCAAAAAACACACAAACAAGTAAACACACAAGAAATACAGGCAAACAATAATTATAAGGTAGACAGAAAGTAAGCAGAATGGCGTCAAATAAAGGTATTTTAAAGTATATTTTAAAGTGCGGCCATGATACAAGAAACAATATTGCAGTGTAAGTGACGTTAAAATTAAATTGAATGTGTAATTGGAGTAGTAAAGCAAGAGTCGGTAGCACAATATAAATTATATTAACCTGTGACTATAAATATTGAAAAGTAAGTACTTGTAATAAAATAATATAAATACCGATAATAAATATAAACAGAAAGTGTGTGGTGTAGATGGGAGATAAAAAGGAACAGAAACTACAACATTATCAGGTAGTGCAGGTGTTGGAGAGTCTGACAGAGACCGGGATGAAGGACCCGGGTACCTCTCCTTACACCGTGGGGGTATCAGTCTGCTGCTGAAGGAGCTGCTCAGGGACCCCCCAGTGTCATGTGGGGGGGGGGAGGTGTTGTCCATGATGGATGTCAGCTTGGCTAACATCCTTCTCTCCCCTACATTCTCTATGGGTTCATACACTAATGTCGATTTCTTAAGACATCCCCTGTCTTTAATACCTTTCTAAATGATATAATTATGTATAAACAATCTCTGTAATGCCCTACTTTTTCATGAATACTTATGCAAACTCATTCCTTAGTGTCTACTGCTGAGTCCCTTGGTCTCTTTTCCCTTTATTTATTTATTTGGAAAAAATAATCAATGTGCCTTGTTGTATGTTTGATATAAATCTTTAATAACTAAAATAAAAAGAAAGAAGGTGAGAGCAGAATCAGCCGTTAGCATTTTAACCCTTGTGTGTTTCTCCCGGGTCAAAAAGGGACAAAAATTTGACATTTTCGTCCCTTTTTCAGACTTTTGTTTTAGTTTTCACTAACAAAACCTTACTAGTTTTACTACTTTTGGAATTCATGGTTAATAATCCTCATTTATATAAAATTATACCTAATATTCGAGTTTTAAAAAAGCAGAAATTATGAATTATTTTGTCTAATAATTAAGATCAGAGGAATGAAAGAGATCAGTTGTATTTGCAAAGAGCGTTGGAAGGAATCCAGTCAGTTTTTGTGGTAATTGTACGTTGAGTAACATTTGTGTTGTTGCTCATCGGTATTTCCCCCCCCCTACGAGAGTTTTGTATGTTGTTGTTTTTTGTCATTAAACAATGGAGGAAAAAAAATATACAATAAATAATAATAAAACTTAATTTTGTTTTTATAACAAGACAGTTTTTTTCTGTTAGGAAAATGTCTGCTTTATTAATATGGTCTCAAAACACTCACACACAGAGACATAAACACAAATGCAGACACATACACATACACAGAGACATAAACACAAATACAGACACATACACACACATAGAGACATAAACACAAATGCAGACACAAACACACACACAGAGACATAAACACAAATGCAGACACATACACACACACAGAGACATAAACACAAATGCAGACACATACACACACACACAGAGACATAAACACAAATGCAGACACAAACACACACACAGAGACATAAACACAAATACAGACACAAACACACACACAGAGACATAAACACAAATACAGACACATACACACACACACAGAGACATAAACACAAATACAGACACATACACACACACAGAGACATAAACACAAATACAGACACATACACACACACACACAGAGACATAAACACAAATACAGACACATACACACACAGACACATAAACACAAATACAGACACAAACACACACACAGAGACATAAACACAAATACAGACACAAACACACACAGAGACATAAACACAAATACAGACACAAACACACACACACAGAGACATAAACACAAATACAGACACAAACACACACAGAGACATAAACACAAATACAGACACAAACACACACACACAGAGACATAAACACAAATACAGACACATACACACACACACACAGAGACATAAACACAAATACAGACACAAACACACACACAGAGACATAAACACCCTAACCCTAAAACTCTCAATAGAGGAAGTTGCTCTAATGTTGAGAGGGAGAGAGTTCCAAAGATTAGGACCTGCTACTGAGAAAGCTCCGTCCCCTCTGGGTCTCAGTCTGGATCTGGGACCATCTAAAAGCAGCTGGTCAGCGGACCTGAGTGCTCTGACTGGAGGGTGCAAAATCAGCATATCAGACAAATATGATGGTGCCAGCCCATTAAGAGATTAAAAAACAAACAATAAGATCTTAAAATGGATTCTAAAAACGACAGGCAGCCAGTGGAGAGACGACAGCACCGGGGGGATGTGGTCGCTGCGTAGCTCCGTTACACTGAGCATCATTTAAGAAACATTGACCGTGTGTGTCTGTTTCTGCAGAGATGACGACGTGCTGTACGTATCGGAGGGAGATTCATTAGAAGGTAAGTTTGAAGCAGCGAGGTGAAAGTACTAAAACAACAGTGTAGAAATTAGTTGGAATTCCAAAAGTCAAATATAATTTAAATAATAAAAAAAACTAATTACTGAAATTACTATTCCAATGAGATTTTTTTAATATATGAAATATGTCAACTTTTACTCAATACTATTTCAAAACCACTTCAATATTTTTTTCTAATGCTATAAAATTGAATAAGACCCCCCCCCAAATTAATGAAGGTAGAGATTTGTACTTGCCAAAGAGCGTTGTGTGGTACCTGCAGTACCTTTTTACCCGTGTGTAGATCCTCTGGACGACCCCGCAGACCCGGAAAAGGATCAGACTCACACTGATTGGCTGACGCTCAACGTGGGTGGACGCTGCTTCACGACCACGAGGTAAATACGAGCGTCGGCATCGAGCAGCGAGGCCTCGGAGTCTCCAGGCGCACCGTCGAGGCCTTTCATTATTATCGCCAGACAACCAGCGACTCTGCCGTCCGGGGATTTTTGTTTTTGACTGTTTTTATTTTTCTATTTCTTTTTTTTTATTGTTTCAAAGTACCCTTTGTGGGACATGCTCATCATTTGTTTAGTATCTATAATTATATCATAAGTATCCCGCTCACTTGTGTTATTATATCAGATATAATTACTTGTTGTTTTTGTTTATATGCATGTTTGTTCTTGTGCTTTGGCAACACAGACGGATTTTTGTCATGCCAATAAAGCAACATAAAATAGGAAATTGAGAGAGAGAAGGAGGGAGAGAGAGAGAGAAGGAGAGGGTAAGAGAGAGAGAAGGAGGGAGAGAGAGAGAAGGAGAGAGAGAGAGAAGGAGGGAGAGAGAGAGAGAAGGAGAGGGTAAGAGAGAGAGGAGGGAGAGAGAGAGAGAAGGAGAGGGTAAGAGAGAGAGAAGGAGAGGGTAAGAGAGAGAGAAGGAGGGAGAGAGAGAGAAGGAGGGAGGGAGAGAGAGAGAAGGAGGGAGAGAGAGAGAAGGAGGGAGAGAGAGAGAAGGAGAGAGAGAGAGAGAAGGAGGGAGAGAGAGAAGGAGGGAGAGAGAGTACATACATACTGTACATAACACGTTTATTATGTGATCATGGCTGCCTCCTTGAACTGTGTGTGTGTGTATGTGTGTGTGTCCGTCCGTCCGTCCGTCCTCAGGAGCACGCTGGTCAGTAAAGAGCCGGAGAGCATGCTGGCCCACATGTTCAGAGAGAAAGGTGACGTCACTTTTTTTTTTTCCTTAAGAGACGTGCTTGATTTCTTTGACTTGTAATGTGATTGTATTACGTTGTGTGTCGGCTCCAGATGTTTGGGGGAACAAGCAGGACTCTCGGGGGGCGTACCTGATCGACCGCAGTCCGGACTACTTTGAACCCATTCTGAATTATCTGAGACACGGACAGCTCATCATCAACGACGGGATCAACCCTCTGGGTATGAGGAACACACTGGCTGCGTCGCGCGTCTGCTGCGTTGATTTTTCTATGTCCGACACACCAGAAACGTGTCTGACGCTGCGCTGCTGTTGCTAGGCGACGGACTGACAGGGCTATCTCGGGACATGGCGCCGACAGATTTGGATCACCCTTGTTTGACATATGGGGAGAGAGCTGTTAAACATAAATATAGAGGCTACTGATTTGATTGAAGCAAGACGACATCGGCAGTATTGGCAGAATATTTCGTTCTATTTGACAGGTGCGACATTTGAAAATCGATTTTACTTTTCTTTTTACATTTATATCTGCATTGATGTCAAACCCTAGAGAATTTCAAACATCAACATGTCATTTATTTATATGTATTTGGGTCAAAATGACATCAACATCTTTTCCTATTCTATTTTTCCTGGACACGCCTCCAACACGCTTGTGTATCGCGTGAAAAATTGGCGGCGGTATTATTTCTAGCATGCATGCGTTTTCGGCTACTGAGACGTACAGTGGCTTGAATAAGTTTACACCCCCAGGCTAAAGTTGGAATTAAAATTAAATTCCTCTGTACGTGTCACGCAGGCAGTGTGTAAGCGCTAACCTGTTACCATGGCAGCTGAAATAAAAACAGACACGCCTCGCGCGATGCATTCAGTGTGTAGCCGGCCACACACACACACACACACACACACACACACACACACACACACACACACACACACACACACACACACACACATACACCTTTTAAATATACCAAAAACAAGTAGTACATTATCTTTCTTAATTCATGGACGGTGATTGGATTTGTATTGATATTTTCCAGAAGAATCCAGAAGTATTGCGATTCAATAGTATAAGAATTGGGATTTTCTTTTCCTTCCAAGTTAAATTATACACTTCTAGAGACAATATGTCATGAGACTTTTCTAAAAACTGATTTTATTTTCTTAAGAAGACCAACATGCAGCTTATATTGCAGCCAGTCATCTTTCGTGTTATTGTTTCGAGTCTCTTTCTGGTTGTTCCACTGACATAAAACCGATTTTATTCTTCAGCTTTGGGGAAGTGCAGGTTTAGCGAAGCTGGGCTTGAAAAAGCTTTCTAATCTTGAGTCTCTCAGGCCTGGGAAATAGGTGGGAGAGTTAAATACAGTGGATCAGGTACATGATGGTCATCTGGTAAAAATAACACAGAAACTAACCCGGGTGACCCTCTTCATGGTAATCTGACCGGCAGGGTTACGGAGCGTAGTGATAGGCTAAGGCCTCCTGTATGCTCGCTCTTTATACCTCAGGCTATCAGACAGCACAGCAAGCACTTTATACGTACATTTTTATAAGGTTTTATTTTATTTTACTGTATTTATGTCTAGTATTGTACTGTAGTGTATTTATTGTATTGTATTTATATAGTTTTTATGGGTATACTGTAATTTCCATTTTTCTGGATGAAATAAACTTGACTTAAGTCTCTCCGCTGCAGGTGTGCTGGAAGAGGCTCGCTTCTTTGGTATTGAACAGCTCGCTGAGCAGTTGGAGACCCTCATAAAGGTGTGTGAGTGTTTTGTAGATTGCACATTTAGTAGAAGAATGAAGTGTGTTTTTCCCGGGGGTTTGACCACCATGCGTGTCTCTTGTTCAGTCCTCTCAGCCCCCCGATGATCATTCTTCTCTGAGCCGCAAAGAGTTCATCAGATACCTGCTGGCCACGACGACCAAGTCAGAGCTCCGATGTCAGGTAGACGCAAACAAACACCCAGTCACAAATAGTGTGAAATCCGAAGTCTCTTTATACAGACCTTAGTGGTCCCTAATACTGTATCTGAAGTCTCTTTATATAGACCTTAGTGGTCCCTAATACTGTATCTGAAGTCTCTTTTTATAGACCTTAGTGGTCCCCTAATACTGTATCTGAAGTCTCTTTATATAGACCTTAGTGGTCCCTAATACTGTATCTGAAGTCTCTTTATATAGACCTTAGTGGTCCCCTAATACTGTATCTGAAGTCTCTTTATATAGACCTTAGTGGTCCCTAATACTGTATCTGAAGTCTCTTTATATAGACCTTAGTGGTCCCTAATACTGTATCTGAAGTCTCTTTATATAGACCTTAGTGGTCCCTAATACTGTATCTGAAGTCTCTTTATATAGACCTTAGTGGTCCCCTAATACTGTATCTGAAGTCTCTTTATATAGACCTTAGTGGTCCCCTAATACTGTATCTGAAGTCTCTTTATATAGACCTTAGTGGTCCCTAATACTGTATCTGAAATCTCTTTATATACCCTTAGTGGTCCCTAATACTGTATCTGAAGTCTCTTTATATAGACCTTAGTGGTCCCTAATACTGTATCTGAAGTCTCTTTATATAGACCTTAGTGGTCCCCTAATACTGGATCTGAAGTCTCTTTATATAGACCTTAGTGGTCCCCTAATACTGTATCTGAAGTCTCTTTATATAGACCTTAGTGGTCCCCTAATACTGGATCTGAAAGAGCTTCTAATATCCTTCACTGGTCTCCGTCCAGAGCAACGGGATCTGTTGGTCCATTTCTTTAACTGTCTATGGTATTGGCCAATAACTGAGTTCAGTTATCAGAAGCGGTTTTGGGGAAGGAAGAAAATAGTATCAGAACATCTCTAGTAACAATCATCCATACAGCCTTTAAACTCTGTGTTGTTATTGCGTAGCCCTGTGTGGGACTGTCTCATCCACACAGTCGCTCTGATTCTCTTGTGTGTTGGTCAGGGTCTGAACTTTAACGGGGCCGATCTGTCTCGTCTGGATCTGCGCTACATCAACTTTAAGATGGCCAGCCTGAGAGGAGCCAACCTGGCCCACGCTAACCTGAGCGGGGCTAACCTGGAGAGAGCAGACCTGTCCATGGCCTGCCTCGATGTGAGTCGGGTTTAGCTTTCATTTAACACCGAGTCTGCGTCAACGTAAGTACGTAACCAGCATAAAGCTTGGCATCAACTTCGCTCTCCGTGTGTTGTCGTTCTCAAACTCCCTTCGCTTCGAAAAACAACAGCAACCTTATAAAGATCGGATCCGGTATGAATTAGTCTTGCATTGCCACAAGCACGTAAAGTCTGGTATAGGAGAAAAACCCTGAGGGTTGTTTGCATTTCTTTTAACCAATCACAGTGGTCTTGGGCGGCGCTGAGCTACGGATGCAGCAACGGCAGCTCTGCTAAATAGTCTCAGGAAGAAACTTCGCCACAATATTATAACATTACGATATACAATATTAAGTGAAGGTAACTGTCGACACGATACAGTAACGTGAGCTATTTAAATCAGCTGATACATGGTTACACCTCCTTCTCTGACCAGTGGATCTCTGTGTGTGACGTCATCAACAATCCCACCAATCAGTCCCAGAACGTCCCAGTTAGAGAGGAGACGCCCTCAGCATATTCTCTATTAATCTATACAATCATTCCTCTGAAGAAACGAGCAAACGGAAACACACAGAGCAGATTTCACGTGCCAGATGTCAGGCTTTATCCTGGAAATGTACTTCCCTTGAGTGGTAGAGCTACACACACACACACACACACACACACACACACACACACACATAGTGACAAATTTAGGGTTAATCTGTGAAGCTTTAATGTGTGTGTGTGTGTGTGTGTGTGTGTGTGTGTGTGTGTGTGTGTGTGTGTGTGTGTGTGTGTGTGTATGTGTCAGGCAGCCAATCTGCAGGGTGTGAAGATGTTGTGTACAAACGCTGAAGGGGCGTCACTGAGAGGCTGCAACTTTGAAGATCCTGCAGGAGTCAAAGCCAACCTGGAGGGTAAAGCAGCCAATCACACACACTCCTCACACAACACACACCTGAGCAGGTGACGCTTGTATTGATGTGTGTGTGTGTGTGTGTGTGTGTGTGTGTGTGTGTGTGTGTGTGTGTGTGTGTGTGTGTGTAGGTGCCAACCTAAAGGGAGTGGACATGGAGGGGAGTCAGATGACGGGGATCAACCTAAGGGTCGCAACGCTGAAAAACGCCAAACTGAAGAACTGCAACCTTAGAGGAGCAACACTGGCCGGGACAGACCTGGAGGTGAGAACACACACACACACACACACACACGTATAGACCCAATTACCATGACGTCATGCTAACACAAAAATCACTTTCGGTAGACAACTGTCCGTCGATTTGAATTGCGGAGACATGTGACAAGCGTTGTATGTTTGTTTTCCAGAACTGTGACTTATCAGGATGTGATCTTCAGGAGGCGAACCTGCGAGGCTCCAATGTGAAGGGGGCCATCTTTGAGGAGATGCTGACTCCTCTGCACATGTCTCAGAGCGTGCGGTAAAAACACCACACGCAGCCACGCAGCCATACAGTGCTTTGGATCACAACATACACCCCAGTGGACAAGAAATCAGTCTCATAGAAGTGATGATTGTGACAAGACGTGTGGGTAAATTATGGTTTCTTCCACAAAGCTGTCTGTTTTCGCCTCTCGCTCAAAAAAAGAGAAATATCTGAAATATCTTAACCAGATGAATGGCGCCCAACCTACGGGCGGGGAAAACATCGATACAGCGTAGAATTGCGATATTTTCAGTAGTAATACTGTATCGATACACAGGCGCCAAGTATGGATCTGTTATTAGATATTATATATTATATATGTGTTGGTCAGTTTGTCCCATTTTGCAGCAATAACATTGAAGTGAGATGAACAAACAGAGAAATGTTTCTTTTTAGATGAAACATGTTGATAAGTTTCCTTTTGGGGACGTCATTTGAAATTGGGAAAAAATTAGAAGTTGGAAAAAAGGTAATAAATTGCAATATATCGTATATCACCAACAGAAAATCCCATGAGACCAAACGTATTTCATTTGAGTCGATATTCATGAAATTCCATTGAATTTGACTGTTTCCAGAAGGCATTTTTCATTCAATATCACTTAATTTGGATGAACCGTGTGGATGGAGCCGGAGCTGTAGTCCGATCTTCAGCGTTCCTCCGTCTGATGACCGATGAACGCCAACGAGTGGTTTCTAACAGCCTAACCAGGTCGGGGTCTTCTTTGGGGAAATGACAGCAATGACAAAATGGTTTTTAGGTGTATTTGGAGGTTAGTGACGGGCTTTTGAACGTAGTTTCACATTGTCTCGAAAAGTAGTCTGCGTTTATTATTAATGATGTATTATTTATGATATTCCTGACTCCTTTGAGCAGCTTTAAAGATGTTTTAAATACATTGAAATTAAATGTAATCGATCGACGCTGCCTGGAATGAACTGTTTTTTTGGAAGATTGTTTTATGTCTGCGACACTGAATGCTTCTTCAGCTTTAAGAGAAAATATTCATCCATGAAAACATTTCTTTATTATATGTAATATGTGCAGCCAATACTAACGTTGAAATGTGACCTGACGATGAGATGTTGTTACTAAGGGATTGTTAAATGTTGTTGTTTTTTACATCTCATATAAATAGATTTTTTACAGAATGACACTCTCTTTCCCGATATTAATTAAAGGTCCCATGGCATGAAAATTTCCCTTTTTATTAGTTTTTTGGTCTGGTTTGATCTGGATTAGGGACCACTAAGGTCTATATAAAAGAGACTTCAGATACAGTATTAGGGACCACTAAGGTCTATATAAAGAGACTTCAGATACAGTATTAGGGACCACTAAGGTCTATATAAAAGAGACTTCAGATCCAGTATTAGGGACCACTAAGGTCTATATAAAGAGACTTCAGATACAGTATTAGGGGACCACTAAGGTCTATATAAAGAGACTTCAGATACAGTATTAGGGACCACTAAGGTCTATATAAAGAGACTTCAGATACAGTATTAGGGACCACTAAGGTCTATATAAAGAGACTTCAGATACAGTATTAGGGGACCACTAAGGTCTATATAAAAGAGACTTCAGATACAGTATTAGGGACCACTAAGGTCTATATAAAGAGACTTCAGATCCAGTATTAGGGACCACTAAGGTCTATATAAAGAGACTTCAGATCCAGTATTAGGGACCACTAAGGTCTATATAAAGAGACTTCAGATCCAGTATTAGGGACCACTAAGGTCTATATAAAGAGACTTCAGATCCAGTATTAGGGACCACTAAGGTCTATATAAAGCATCCAAAAAGCAGCATGTCATGGGACCTTTTATAAAATTAAAAAGTCTTTTATTTCCTCAGCAGATGATTGTAACAGAATGTGAAACAAGCAGTTTTGTGACCAAATAACAATCTTTAAATGATCTATTCAGTCTTTGTTGAGTTCTGTGTATTTGAACGAGCGCCACCTTCGTCATGTTTACCTCTGACGGCCAGTAACGGGTGCTTTCTGAAACGTTGTCGGCCTGCTTGTCTCCTCAGGGCGTTTTCACACCTTTGGTCCAACTCCGGTGATGAGTTTGTAAACTTGGTTCTGATCCCCCCCGCGGTTCGCTTTCGTGTCCCAGCTGGAAAATTCCCAGCTAATCAAAATGCGGGGTTTTGTGGATAATTAATTTTTCTGTGTTCACCTTTTTGCCGCCTTTTTGTTGCCTTTTTGTTGCCTTTTTGTCGCCTTTTTGTCGCCTTTTTGTCGCCTTTTTGCCACTTTTTTGTCACCTTTTTACCGCCTTTTTGTTGCCTTTTTGCCACTTTTTTGTCACCTTTTTGTCGCCTTTTTGGTGCCTTTTTGGTCGCCTTTTTGCCACTTTTTTGTCACCTTTTTGCCGCCTTTTGGTCGCTTTTTTGTCACCTTTTTGTCGCCTTTTTGCCACTATTTTGTCGCCTTTTTGGTCGCCTTTTTGGTGCCTTTTTGGTCGCCTTTTTGGTGCCTTTTTGGTCGCCTTTTTGCCACTTTTTTGTCGCCTTTTTGGTGCCTTTTTGGTCGCCTTTTTGCCATTTTTTGTCACCTTTTTGCCGCCTTTTGGTCGCTTTTTTGTTGCCTTTTTGGTCGCCTTTTTGCCGCCTTTTTGTTGCCTTTTTGCCACTTTTTTGTCGCTTTTTTGTTGCCTTTTTGTCACCTTTTTGTTTTTTTGGGAGACATTTCTCAATGTTTTTGTTGCCTTTAAAGCTTAAGTGTGTAACGTTTTGATATTAATGAACGTCCGTTACATTCAAGCTGTTGCTAAATGAGTGGCTCCAAAGCTAATTAAGACTGTCAGCGCCACACATCTCTCTCTGTATTTCTCAGAACTCCAGAACATGACGGGCTCTTCTGAAGAGTCCGTCATGTTATTCTCTCCTCCGTGTCCGGTTCTACAGAACTAAACCATGCGGGTGTGAAGGCGCCCTTACTGACTTTATGATTTAAAACGTAGAAAATGCCTTGTACAAAAGTTGCAACGTAAAACATAAAGATTGTGTGTGTGTGTGTGTGTGTGTGTGTGTGTGTGTGTGTGTGTGTGTGTGTGTGTGTGTGTGTGTGTGTGTGTGTGTGTGTGTGTGTGTGTGTGTGTGTGTGTGTGTGTGTGTGTGTGTGATGTGAAGCCACCGAGGTGCTAAACCTGAACCGTCTTTTCTGCTGAGTTATTCTTATTTGATGGTGTTTAATAAATGTTTTTCTTAAAGCGTTCCTGCGTTCATTTGTGTTTTGAGGTTTTTGAGTCGTGTGTATTCACATTAACCCAATCTAACATTTACATGTTTTTAAATGCTTTTTTTAAAAAAGGTAATTAGTTTTTGTTTTTTTTTCAACCATGACCCTATTTTTCTGTCTTTTTGTGTGTAAGCGAACAACAATCTTTGAGATGTGTCCAGTGTTAAACGCTGAAACCAGCAGCCGTGAACCGGGCTCCGATGTAACCATATCGGACAAATGTTCAGCATCAGTCAGCGTCCACTAACAGTTCTGTTGTTGCCGCTGACAGACTCAGATTAATATTCTAAGTGTCTGACAACATTATGGGATGGATCCCTACAGAGATCTTTTAGACCTTTTAGTTAAAGAGTAAGATCCTTTTAGTTTAACATGAAACAGAAATCACCATCACCAAACCCACCAGACTCCATGTAAATAATCACTACTTTTAGCGTGTATAGAGCAGCATATCTCCACCAGACTCCATGTAAATAATCACTACTTTTAGCGTGTATAGAGCAGCATATCTCCACCAGACTCCATGTAAATAATCACTACTTTTAGCGTGTATAGAGCAGCATATCTCCACCAGACTCCATGTAAATAATCACTACTTTTAGCGTGTATAGAGCAGCATATCTCCACCAGACTCCATGTAAATAATCACTACTTTTAGCGTGTATAGAGCAGCATATCTCCACCAGACTCCATGTAAATAATCACTACTTTTAGCATGTATAGAGCAGCATATCTCCACCAGACTCCATGTAAATAATCACTACTTTTAGCGTGTATAGAGCAGCATATCTCCACCAGACTCCATGTAAATAATCACTACTTTTAGCGTGTATAGAGCAGCATATCTCCACCAGACTCCATGTAAATAATCACTACTTTTAGCGTGTATAGAGCAGCATATCTCTACATGTAAATGGGTGAATTAAGAGTTTATTCCAACCAGACCAGAGTGGTGATTGTTGGAACAGTGGAAAGATGAACCAAGACAGCTTTTGGTAGTTTTATTTAGTTTCTTTGAATGAAGTGTGTTTTACAATAAAAAAAGTACTGACTATTTACATGGAGTCTGGTGCGTTTCAGGGCTGTTTCATGGTAGACCTTTTTGTTTAAAGAGTAAGAGCCTCTTTGTTTAGTTATTCACATAAAAACCATCTTAACATGTAGAAAACATTGTGAAGTTAGCTTTGTGTTTTTTTTAGATGGCTGCTGTGTGTTGTGCCAGAATCCGCCAACAGAGGGCAGTGTGGTAATAAGATTTTAGTGTTTCCATCTCGACACTTAATGCCAGTTGTACTTTGACTCTTGACTGAAGTGAAAAGTAATAGGACAGTTTAAAATACTCTGTGACAAGTACATGTTGTTCATTTGAAATCTGACTTACAACTATGTAGTTTTGTTTCAGTAGTCAGCTGGTCACTGTAGTTTTAATCAAACAAACAGGAGGGAACGGTGACTTTGTTGGGAACTATATTCAGCGGCGGATTATTCCACATTTGCACATTTGTGGCAGCACAAAGGTGTATGGGGGAAAAAACACGTTTGGGGAAAATGAAGAGGAATTTTAACATCAAATCAAAAATGTCCAGGCCTGGAAAAGTCATAGAAGAAGTAAAATCCTTGGATCCTTTGGAAAGTTAATGGGCATTATGTAATTTATTTTTCTGTTGATATAAGGTAGTGATCATATCTGTCAATGCGTAACGTTTTGTTTACCATCAGGTACATTTATTCATTGTTTCTTCTAATTAAGACAATGTAATGAATGAGTCTGTATTCAGTATTAGGGACCACTACGGTCTTTATAAAAGAGACTTCAGATACAGTATTAGGGACCACTACGGTCTGTATAAAAGAGACTTCAGATACAGTATTAGGGACCACTACGGTCTGTATAAAAGAGACTTCAGATACAGTATTAGGGACCACTACGGTCTATATAAAGAGACTTCAGATACAGTATTAGGGACCACTACGGTCTTTATAAAAGAGACTTCAGATACAGTATTAGGGACCACTAAGGTCTATATAAAGAGACTTCAGATACAGTATTAGGGGACCACTAAGGTCTATATAAAGAGACTTCAGATACAGTATTAGGGGACCACTAAGGTCTGTATAAAAGAGACTTCAGATACAGTATTAGGGACCACTAAGGTCTATATAAAAGAGACTTCAGATACAGTATTAGAGACCACTACGGTCTATATAAAGAGACTTCAGATACAGTATTAGGGACCACTAAGGTCTATATAAAAGAGACTTCAGATACAGTATTAGGGACCACTAAGGTCTATATAAAGAGACTTCAGATACAGTATTAGGGACCACTAAGGTCTATATAAAGAGACTTCAGATACAGTATTAGGGACCACTAAGGTCTATATAAAGAGACTTCAGATACAGTATTAGGGACCACTAAGGTCTATATAAAGAGACTTCAGATACAGTATTAGGGACCACTAAGGTCTATATAAAGAGACTTCAGATACAGTATTAGGGGACCACTAAGGTCTATATAAAGAGACTTCAGATACAGTATTAGGGGACCCCTAAGGTCTATATAAAAGAGACTTCAGATACAGTATTAGGGACCACTAAGGTCTATATAAAAGAGACTTCAGATACAGTATTAGGGGACCCCTAAGGTCTATATAAAAGAGACTTCAGATACAGTATTAGGGACCACTAAGGTCTATATAAAAGAGACTTCAGATACAGTATTAGGGGACCTCTAAGGTCTATATAAAAGAGACTCCAGATACAGTATTAGGGGACCTCTAAGGTCTATATAAAAGAGACTCCAGATACAGTAATAGGGACCACTAAGGTCTATATAAAGAGACATCAGATACAGTATTAGGGGACCACTAAGGTCTATATAAAAGAGACTTCAGATACAGTATTAGGGACCACTAAGGTCTATATAAAGAGACATCAGATACAGTATTAGGGGACCACTAAGGTCTATATAAAAGAGACTTCAGATACAATATTAGGGGACCACTATGGCAACATCTTTGTTTTGAAACGTCACCATGGTAACGTGATCAGGTGAAGTCCCAATCCCATTTCTACCTCTCTGAGCCCACGTGGCCTCACTCACTCACTCAGCACCTGAGATCCATGAAGTCTGGGAGTCTGTAGTCCTCATGGCTCCCTTTGGGGCCACTGAGTTTTTAAAATGTTTGGGACCCCTGAACAGGAGTGGGGTACAGCATAGTATCGTGATATTTTCAGTGGCAATACTGAACACAGGCGCCAAGTATCGAGCTTTTATTATATATTATACATTATATATTATATTTATTATATATGTGTTGTCAGTTTGTTCCGTTCTGCAGCGATAACATTGAAGATGAACAAACAGAGAAATGTTTCTTTTTAGATGAAACATGTTGAGAAGTTTCCTTTTGGGGAAAAATTAGAAGTTGGAAAAAAGGTAATAAATTGTAATATATAGCAGAATATTACAATATGTTTAAAAATATTAATGAAATTGCAATAATATTGTATCTCCAACCCTCCACCCCTATAACCCTCCAACCCTGCAATCCTCCAACCCTCCAACCCTGCAACCCTCCAACTCTCCAACCCTCCACCCCTCCACCCCTCCAACCCTCCACTTCTCCAACCCTGCAACCCTCCAATCCTCCAGGCCTCCAACCCTCCACCTCTCCAAACCTCCACCCCTCCAACCCTCCAACCCTCCAACCCTGCAACCCTCCAATCCTCCAGGCCTCCAACCCTCCACCTCTCCAAACCTCCACCCCTCCAACCCTCCAACCCTCCAACCCTGCAACCCTCCAATCCTCCAGGCCTCCAACCCTCCACCTCTCCAAACCTCCACCCCTCCAACTCTCCAACCCTCCAACTCTCCAACCCTCCACCCCTCCAACCCTGCAACCCTCCAATCCTCCAGGCCTCCAGGCCTCCAACCCTCCACCTCCCCAACCCTCCAACCCTCCGTCTTGTTTGCAGATGGTAATTTGGCTGCGGCTGCCGTTTACATCTGTGGTTTATTCATGTACACATGCATTCTTGAGCGTGTAAACAGACGTGGATCTGAACTCTGAGTTCTGTTGTCCGTCATCCAACCACTGGCGGTGTGTTTACATCTGGGTAATGAGGCTGTGGGTGGAGGGGCTTGATTGGTGGTTTTATCGAGAGACAACACCAGCGGGCAACTGGGCCAATCATAGTTCAGTGTTTATCTGCAGCTGTATCACATCATGAACACGACTCGTTCACTGGTGTCAAACATAGACAGTTAAAGAAGTGGACCAGCAGGTCCCGTTGCTCTGGACCAGTGAAGTCTGTTAGAAGCTGAGGCAGCCACAATGCTAGCATAGCAAGTGTTTTTAAAAGCGGTTTGCTGGTCGTCTTGCGGTTGTCTGGCCCCCCCAACCGGCCCCGTCAGACAAGAGCCTGGGTCTGTCCCAGGTTTCTTCCTAAAAGGAGTTATTCCTCTCTACTGTCACACTAGATGCTCTTGGGGGAATTACTAGAATTGTTGGGTCTTTGTAAATTATAGAGCGGTCTGGACCTGCTCTATCTGTAGATTATAGAGCGGTCTAGACCTGCTCTATCTGTAGATTATAGAGCGGTCTAGACCTGCTCTATCTGTAGATTACAGAGCGGTCTAGACCTGCTCTATCTGTAGATTATAGAGCGGTCTAGACCCGCTCTATCTGTAGATTATAGAGCGGTCTAGACCTGCTCTATCTGTAGATTACAGAGCGGTCTAGACCTGCTCTATCTGTAGATTACAGAGCGGTCTAGACCTGCTCTATCTGTAGATTACAGAGCGGTCTAGACCCGCTCTATCTGTAAATTATAGAGCGGTCTAGACCTGCTCTATCTGTAAATTACAGAGCGGTCTAGACCCGCTCTATCTGTAAATTATAGAGCGGTCTAGACCTGCTCTATCTGTAGATTATAGAGCGGTCTAGACCTGCTCTATCTGTAAAGATAACTCTTGTTATGATCTGATACTATAAATACAATTGAATTGAATTATTATGTTACAGAATTGTTAGCACTGACATTTTCACCGACGTCATATTAGCTCTCAAAAGTCACGGAAATCTATTAAAACCTAAAATCTTTTAAAACCTAAAATCTATTAAAACCTAAAATCTTTTAAAACCTAAAATCTATTAAAACCTAAAATCTTTTAAAACCGTCTAAAATAAAGACCGATTCATCCTGTTCTCACATTTTGAGAAACTCTTCCAACTGTGAGCTGTTGCAGCTTGCATGTCACGTTGTCCTGGCTTTGAATTGAACCTGTATCAGTATAGTGGTCTGGCTTGTGTAAACCCTCCTGGCACCCCCTCCCCCACTGTACCCACTGTGTGTTATAGGAAACCGGTGGGTGTATTTTCCGACCCCAACCGTTTCCTCCCTCCATGTTTGGTCCGACCATCCTGGGATCTGGACTCGAGAGGAACAACATGCCGACTGTGGGCTGAAGTGTGTATGTTAACCCTCGTGTTGATTTCCCATCATCCATCATCTTTTGGCGCTTTTTCCAATGTTGTTGCTGTTTCTTTTTCTATGCTTTTTGTTTTTTTTTAATTCATAGTTAAAAAAACTAAATTTTATGACTTTATAATTATGCAAAAACAATTAATTTCTCATTTTTTTCAGCGCTTTTTGTGTCTTTTTTGTCATTTCTTCCATGGTTTTGGTCACTTTTTTAAAATGCCATAAAATTCAATAAATCAAGCAAAAAACAATTAATTTCTTGTTTTTTTTTCAGCGCTTTTTTTTTTTTTAATCCACAGCCAAAAAATCTAAATTTAGACTTTTTGATAATGCAAAAATAATTAATTTCTCGGGTTTTTTTCAGCGCTTTTTGTCTCCTTTTTATCATTTCTTCCAAGGTTTTGGTCACTTTTTTAAAATGCCATAAAATTCAATAAATCAAGCAAAATTCTGTGGAAGTAATCATTCATTTTACCAGAAGAACATCGTACGGCATCCATGTTATTTTTAGACAAGTTGGTTAAAAGAAAAACAAGTTCCTGATATTAAAAATAAAAAAACTGGTGAATTTGACGTGAGGACAACATGAAGGTCTCTGCACAGCTGACAGAGCTGAACGTGACACCGGTGGGGTTCAGACCACTTGGTGTATGCAGAGGGGTGTTTGTACTGGGGGGACAGAGAGGGTCTTTCTTTACTCAACAGCCGGGTTCAGGCTCCTTCCTGACTGTCAAAGACTAAGAAAAACATTCTTAAAGTGTGTTTTGTCCAGTCTGAGTGTCCCAAGTCTTTCCATAAAGAGCAGGTCTAGACCAGGACTCTGGGATGTTATTTATCTCCCAGGTCTTTCCATAAAGAGCAGGTCTAGACCAGGACTCTGGGATGTTATTTATCTCCCAAGTCTTTCCATAAAGAGCAGGTCTAGACCGGACTCTGGGATGTTATTTATCTCCCAGGTCTTTCCATAAAGGGCAGGTCTAGACCGGACTCTGGGATGTTATTTATCTCCCAGGTCTTTCCATAAAGAGCAGGTCTAGACCAGGACTCTGGGATGTTATTTATCTCCCAGGTCTTTCCATAAAGAGCAGGTCTAGACCAGGACTCTGGGATGTTATTCATCTCCCAGGTCTTTCCATAAAGAGCAGGTCTAGACCAGGACTCTGGGATGTTATTTATTTCCCAGGTCTTTCCATAAAGAGCAGGTCTAGACCAGGACTCTGGGATGTTATTTATCTCCCAGGTCTTCCCATAAAGAGCAGGTCTAGACCAGGACTCTGGGATGTTATTTATCTCCCAGGTCTTTCCATAAAGAGCAGGTCTAGACCGGACTCTGGGATGTTATTTATCTCCCAGGTCTTTCCATAAAGAGCAGGTCTAGACCGGACTCTGGGATGTTATTTATCTCCCAGGTCTTTCCATAAAGAGCAGGTCTAGAACGGACTCTGGGATGTTATTTATCTCCCAGGTCTTTCATAAAGAGCAGGTCTAGACCAGGACTCTGGGATGTTATTCATCTCCCAGGTCTTTCCATAAAGAGCAGGTCTAGACCAGGACTCTGGGATGTTATTTATCTCCCAGGTCTTCCCATAAAGAGCAGGTCTAGACCAGGACTCTGGGATGTTATTTATCTCCCAGGTCTTTCCATAAAGAGCAGGTCTAGACCGGACTCTGGGATGTTATTTATCTCCCAGGTCTTTCCATAAAGAGCAGGTCTAGACCGGACTCTGGGATGTTATTTATCTCCCAGGTCTTTCCATAAAGAGCAGGTCTAGACCGGACTCTGGGATGTTATTTATCTCCCAGGTCTTTCCATAAAGAGCAGGTCTAGACCAGGACTCTGGGATGTTATTTATCTCCCAGGTCTTTCCATAAAGAGCAGGTCTAGACCAGGACTCTGGGATGTTATTCATCTCCCAGGTCTTTCCATAAAGAGCAGGTCTAGACCGGACTCTGGGATGTTATTTATCTCCCAGGTCTTTCCATAAAGAGCAGGTCTAGACCGGACTCTGGGATGTTATTTATCTCACAGGTCTTTCCATAAAGAGCAGGTCTAGACCAGGACTCTGGGATGTTATTTATCTCCCAGGTCTTTCCATAAAGAGCAGGTCTAGACCAGGACTCTGGGATGTTATTCATCTCCCAGGTCTTTCCATAAAGAGCAGGTCTAGACCAGGACTCTGGGATGTTATTTATTTCCCAGGTCTTTCCATAAAGAGCAGGTCTAGACCAGGACTCTGGGATGTTATTTATCTCCCAGGTCTTTCCACAAAGAGCAGGTCTAGACCAGGACTCTGGGGTGTTCTTTACAGAAACCACCAATCATTAACATTGTTCTGAGTGCCGATGCCTCGTCTCTCTGAGCACTACGTGACCTAAGACTAACGTACCGTATCACCATGGTGACGGCTGTTAACTCCACCCTGCTCCACCCACGTGGTGCTGGACCGCCAGCAGCCCACTCACACATGAGCTCATATGACTCCATGTCTGAGTTTTCCACTGATGTCACTGGACCGAAGGTCTCTAGTAGGGTTCTGGTTCATTAACAGGCCCAGCTGGTGTTGTTATTGGAATAGAAACCACTTGCTTCATATAAATAACGAGACTTTTTCTAACCTTAAAGGGCCCATATGAACAAAATCCCTGTTTCTGGGATTTGGGGTTATTTTGTGTCTCTGGTGCTTCCATGACTACACACTTGGGGGAGGGGGAAACCCTCCATGGTGTTTTGAGTGAGATCCGGTTTCTGAATGTCTGAAACGGCTTTAACCCTCGTGTTGTCTTCCCGGTAACCGTGAACTGGCCGTTCCAGGTCAAAATTGAAGATTTTGATCTCTATGGGACAACATCACATGATCACTATGGGACAACATCACATGATCACTATGGGACATCACATGATCACTATGGGACAACATCACATGATCAATATGGGACGACATCACATGATCACTATGGGACAACATCACATGATCACTATGGGACAACATCACATGATCACTATGGGACAACATCACATGATCACTATGGGACAACATCACATGATCACTATGGGACAACATCACATGATCACTATGGGACAACATCACATGATCACTATGGGACAACATCACATGATCACTATGGGACATCACATGATCACTATGGGACAACATCACATGACCACTATGGGACAACATCACATGATCACTATGGGACAACATCACATGATCACTATGGGACAACATCACATGACCACTATGGGACAACATCACATGATCACTATGGGACAATATCACATGATCAATATGGGACAACATCACATGATCACTATGGGACAACATCACATGATCACTATGGGACAACATCACATGATCACTATAGGACAACATCACATGATCACTATGGGACAACATCACATGATCACTATGGGACAACATCACATGATCACTATGGGACAACATCACATGATCACTATGGGACAACATCACATGATCAATATGGGACAACATCACATGATCACTATGGGACGACATCACATGATCACTATGGGACAACATCACATGATCACCATGGGACAACATCACATGATCACTATGGGACAACATCACATGATCACCATGGGACAACATCACATGATCAATATGGGACAACATCACATGATCAATATGGGACAACATCACATGATCACTATGGGACAACATCACATGATCACTATGGGACGACATCACATGATCACTATGGGACAACATCACATGATCACTATGGGACAACATCACATGATCACTATGGGACAACCATCACATGATCACTATGGGACAACATCACATGATCACTATGGGACAACATCACATGATCACTATGGGACAACCATCACATGATCACTATGGGACAACATCACATGATCAATATGGGACAACATCACATGATCACTATAGGACAACATCACATGATCACTATAGGACAACATCACATGATCAATATGGGACAACATCACATGATCACTATAGGACAACATCACATGATCACTATGGGACAACATCACATGATCAATATGGGACAACATCACATGATCACTATGGGACAACATCACATGATCACTATGGGACAACCATCACATGATCACTATGGGACAACATCACATGATCACTATGGGACAACATCACATGATCACTATGGGACAACCATCACATGATCACTATGGGACAACATCACATGATCACTATAGGACAACATCACATGATCACTATGGGACAACATCACATGATCACTTTGGGACAACATCACATGATCACTATGGGACAACATCACATGATCACTATGGGACAACATCACATGACCACTATGGGACAACATCACATGACCACTATGGGACATCATCACATGACCACTATGGGACAACATCACATGATCATTATGGGACGACATCACATGATCACTATGGGACAACATCACATGATCAATATGGGACGACATCACATGATCACTATGGGACAACATCACATGATCACTATGGGACAACATCACATGATCACTATGGGACAACATCACATGACCACTATGGGACAACATCACATGATCACTATAGGACAACATCACATGATCACTATGGGACAACATCACATGATCAATATGGGACAACATCACATGATCACTATGGGACAACATCACATGATCACTATGAGACAACATCACATGATCACTATGGGACAACATCACATGATCACTATGAGACAACATCACATGATCAATATGGGACAACATCACATGATCAATATGGGATA
>JABXJD010000143.1:912500-930000 GCA_013375575.1 Percina caprodes | reverse complement strand
AATAACACGTAGTGTTGAAAACGTGAAAAGTGACAAACATTAAAAAAACGTAAGAAAACGTTATTTTGACAGGAAGACAACACAAGGGTTAAAAATAAAAGTCTGGAGGCTGGTTTTGGTGCCGAGGAATGTGCCTTTTTTCCTGTAATGGTTTGGCCCGTCCTGGCTGTGCCCCCTGCCCGGCCAGTCTAGAGTCTGGGGTTTGGCTCTGGCTCCAGGTCTGGGTGGGTCCAGGTCTGGGTGGGTCCAGCCTGGGTTGGACAGTGTGGTTGAACAGGGTCAGGGCTTACAACAGACATATGCTCAGTACTCTGCCTGAAATAATACTCACATGAAGAAGTATTCAGACCCTTTACTGCAGTAAAAGTACTAATACCACACTGTAAAAATACTCTGTTACAAGTAAAAGTACCACATTGAAAAAGTTACTTAACCCTCATGTTGTCTTCGCGTAAAAATTTAAAATTAACACTTTTGTTGATGCTTTTCATCGATGTTTTTAACTTTTTCTTACGTTTTGTCCCTTTTTTCAACACTCATTAACTTTAGTTTTACAGTTATTTTAGGAATTTATGGTCAATAAACCTAAAATCTTTGAGTTAGAAAAGCAGAAATTAGGAGTTATTGAGACTAAAATTAAAGGAATGGATGTTGATGATAATCACAGACTGGAATATGTCAACTTTTACTCTCAATACTATTTCAAAACACTTCAATTTGGTTTCAAATGCTATAAAATTGAATAAGACGCCCCAAAATTAATGAAAGTAGAGATTTGTACTTGGCAAAGAGCGTTGTGTGGAATCAATCATGTTATTTTGGACGTTTACATGTTTTTACAGTGTGGTATTAGTACTTTTACTGAAGTTAAGGCTCTGAATACTTCTTCCAGTACTGAAATTATTATATCATCGGGTGCTATAAACAAAAAAAAAAAAAAGTCTGGAGGCTGGTTTTGGTGCTGAGGAATGTGCCTTTTTTCTTGTAATGGTTTGGCCCGTCCAGGCTGTGCCCCCCTCCCCCTCCCTCTGGCCGGTCCAGAGTCTGGGGTTTGGCTCTGGCTCCAGATCTGGGTGGGTCCAGGCTGGGTCGGACTGGGTGGTTAAACAGGGTCAACACATTTTCAGTGCAGGACTTTTACATCCAAGTCCAAGACCGGACTTGAGTCCTACAGCCCTGCTACAAAGCATAACACTGTATATACTGTACATTGCACCACTGCACAAGTTAAAAAAAACAACAACAGAAAACTGTAATTTATATTCAATTAAATTTCATTTATAGTATTAATTTAATGTATATTGTGTAAAGAAGCCTAACCTGATGAAAGAGCTTCACATTCTGTCTGAATTATGGAGCTAAAGTCCTCCGAGAGCAGAGGAAATAACCCTCTCTTAGCACCAGTACGAGCTGCGCCCCTCTGGCTCATTATGTGGTTTAGAGAAGGTAAACAGGACCACTGTGTGATGGATGACCTGCGAGGGGGGGGGGGGCTGTTATTTCCTGTTTTTCTCAATTAGGCTCCGAAAGCCTCTCGAGCATTAATTAGCAACCCGACGTGAAGCTTCCACATGCCGTTATTTCTAGGCTGCGATAGGCCTTCTGTTTGTCTTCCTCCACACACAGTAGATATAAACAGAAACTATGCACGTGTTTCTCTGCTGGGTCGGATTTAAAATAAACAGGACAGGAAGTTCCACACACGTTGCATCATTATGTGGTCTGGTGTGGGCTAGACCTGCTCTCTCTTTTTATTAAGAACAAGGTACAGAAAGACCGTTATATAGAAGGACTGTACATTTGGATTTTACATAGAACACAAAGAAATACAACCCCTAGACCTGCTCTATCTGTAGATTATAGAGCGGTCTAGACCTGCTCTATCTGTAAATTATAGAGCGGTCTAGACCTGCTCTATCTGTAAATTATAGAGCGGTCTAGACCTGCTCTATCTGTAGATTATAGAGTGGTCTAGACCTGCTCTATCTGAGGGCAACATGAGGACAACATGGGGACAACATGAGGACGACATGGGGACAACATGAAGACAACATGGGGACAGCATGAAGACAACATGAGGACAACATGAAGACAACATGAAGACAACATGGGGACAACATGATGACAACATAAGGACGACATGAGGACAACATGAGGACAACATGAGGACAACATGAAGACAACATGAAGACAACATGGGGACAACATGATGACAACATAAGGACGACATGAGGACAACATGAAGACAACATGAAGACAACATGGGGACCACATGAAGACAACATGGGGACCACATGAAGACAACATGAGGACAACATGAAGACAACATGAAGACAACATGAAGACAACATGAGGACAACATGAGGACGACATGAGGACGACATGAAGACAACATGAAGACAACATGAGGACAACATGAGGGAAACATGAGGACAACATGAGTAAGGGGTAAGGGTAGGGGTAAGGGGTAAGGGTAGGGGTAAGGGGTAAGGGTAGGGGTAAGGGTAGGGGTAAGGGGTAAGGGTAGGGGTAAGGGGTAAGGGGTAAGGGGTAAAGGGTAGGGGTAAGGGTAGGGGTAAGGGGTAAGGGTAGGGGTAAGGGTAGGGGTAAGGGGTAAGGGGTAAGGGGTAAAGGGTAGGGGTAAGGGTAGGGGTAAGGGGTAAGGGGTAAGGGTAAGATGGAGAACTGGGATTCAGCCTTAGTCTCTCTCTGTCTGAACATCCCTACGGATTGTAGCGGTTGTAGATCAGCTGATGTCAAATCATAACAAGAGAGATGAGGTCTTTGTTTTGAAAGATTTTGTTGAACTGAGTAATGTTGGTTTTGAAAAAGCGGACTTTTCAGAAGGAAACGCATCACTGTCTTGTGTTTTCTCCTTAACCCTCGTGGTGTCTCCAGCTCCTGGACCCTCTCGTCTCCCTCGGGACTTATTTGGGGTTTTACAAAAAATTCTGAAATAAGATTTTCCTTCATAATCTATTAACAAATATTGTCTTTATCTCCATTTCCAGCAGCTGAGATAACATCTATGTTCAGGGAATGAATCAGTCTCTACTAGAACACTATTAAAGATGGAAGTGGGGTTCGTTTTTATCATCAGGTTATAATTCATGTTAAAAATCACTATGGAAACAACATAAGTGTCATATCCAGAATAATGTTCTGAGTCAGGAATACATGTTTATCAGGAAATAAGGTCAGGTGCTGATTTCAATTCAATTTCAATTTTATTTATAGTGTCAATTCATAACAAGAGTTATCTGGAGACACTTTACAGATACAGCAGGTCTAGACCAGATAGAGTAGGTCTAGACCAGATAGAGTAGGTCTAGACCAGATAGAGCAGGTCTAGACCACACTCCATAATTTACAAGGACCCAACAGTTCTAGTAGTTTCCTCCAGAGCAAGCAACAGTGCGACAGTGGCGAGGAAAAACTTCCTTTTAGGCAGAAACCTGGGACAGACCCAGACCCAGACCCAGGCCCAGACCCAGACCCAGACCCAGACACAGACCCAGGCTCTTGGTAGGTGGTGTCTGACCACCGGTTGGGGTTAGAATGAAGAGTGGCAATAACAGTCACAAAGAATAGTAGTTTGTAGTAGTTCTTTGTTGTAGTTCATGGCATAGCAGGACACTGCGGCATTACAAGGCCCAGCAGGACGTAGCAGGACGTAGCAGGATGTAGCAGTATGTAGCAGGATGTAGCAGGACGTAGCAGGATGTAGCAGGACGTCACAGATGGGAAGTAACGAAGTACAAATACTCCGTTACTGTACTCAAGTAGATTTTTCTGATATTTTTACTTTACTTTACTATTTATTTTTGTGGCGACTTTTTACTTCTACTCCTTACATTTTAACACAAATATCGGTACTTTCTACTCCTTACATTTTACAAAATTGGCTCGTTACTTTTGTTTTGTACAAGAGGTTGTTATGTCGGAAAATAGCGCGGACACGCGCCACACACGGCGGGTGCGCGCGCGCACGGAGAAAAAGAGAATATCTGTCCGGAGGATAATCAGCTGAGATTGTGTGTGTGCGTCTTTGAGAACTGTAAGTCGTATAACTCGTGTTGTCAGTTCACTTAAGCCCGTTATTAGTATATAGTTCTTCACATTTAAAGTAAGTTAGCTAGTGGTTTTGGTCTTCACCTGTTCACCAACTTCAGATACTGTAATTCAATTGACAAGTGGATGAAAACTTAGCTAGACAGAAGTTGTCTGGGGGGACGTTGGAAACCTGAATCAGCTTTTAATCCAGTCCTAATCTAGTCCTCAATTTTCACATCATTTCACTGGAGTTATCGTTATCATTGTTTACATCATCAATACCATATTCACTCTAAATAGATGGGAATATCTACTGTACGTTGCATTTGATTCAGCATTCTGCATTAATTCACAGCAAATCATTACGACTTGATGGCGCTAACGTTAGCACATTTAGTTAGACGTGTGGTTTTTTATGGTTTTGTTTTTATGTTTTCCATTTGTTTTTAAGTGTCATATGCATTGTATTGTACTTTGTTGGTATTGTATTACATTTTATGGTGAAGCACTTTGTGATTTTTATCTGTGAAAGGTGCTATACAAATAAACCTTACTTACTTACACATAGACATGATTGAAAATGAAGAAAACGCAGATCCGGCAGACAAGCATCATCCTCAGCCTTATCAGAGAGAGATGTTTGAGACAGTAGGCATCAAGAATGACTCCTGGTCAATGTGCTGGGGAACTTCTTCATTAATGTCTGTTTAGTCATTCATATTTTAATCCTTTATTTTATTTCCAGAAGCCATATTTGAGCACACACACATACATGTAGATTCATTTAAATGTTAAGGGGAAGATTAAAAATAGAAACTGGATCTGTGAATTCTCACAGAATCACAACTGAATTCATATCTTGCTAATGGGTCAGAATCTTATTAACCTGGAGTCCCAGTTTCTGTCATAATAATCATATATGTGATGTTTCAGGCCTATTGGCAGACATCCATTTAAAATGTAGCCATTGCCATATAAAGACATATATGTGTTCTCCATGTCCACTGAAGTTCCTCAGCGTCTCTCTAGTAACATCTGTGTGCTCCAGGTAGCTTTGCATAGAAAATTGTTGTCATTCGCAAGGCTACTTTTACTTTTATACTTTAAGTAAATTTCAGGATGTAGCAGGACATAGCAGTATGTAGCAGGACGTAGCAGGACGTAGCAGTATGTAGCAGGACGTAGCAGGACGTAGCAGGACGTAGCAGGATGTAGCAGGACGTAGCAGGACGTAGCAGTATGTAGCAGGCCGTAGCAGGACGTAGCAGGACGTAGCAGGACGTAGCAGGATGTAGCAGGATGTAGCAGGACGTAGCAGGATGTAGCAGGACGTAGCAGGATGTAGCAGGACGTAGCAGGACGTAGCAGTATGTAGCAGGACGTAGCAGGACGTAGCAGGATGTAGCAGGACGTAGCAGGATGTAGCAGGACGTAGCAGGACGTAGCAGTATGTAGCAGGACGTAGCAGGACGTAGCAGGATGTAGCAGGACGTAGCAGGATGTAGCAGGATGTAGCAGGACGTAGCAGTATGTAGCAGGACGTAGCAGGATGTAGCAGGATGTAGCAGGACGTAGCAGGATGTAGCAGGACGTAGCAGGACGTAGCAGGATGTAGCAGGATGTAGCAGGACGTAGCAGGATGTAGCAGGACGTAGCAAGACGTAGCAGGACGTGTAGCGGGACCATGGCAACAGCTGCTACCGTGATTTTGGAGCCTCTCTGATCCGAGGGAACATTTTTGATTTCAGGTAGAAAACATGGAACTGGGACCATTTTTCTTCTTGTAAAAAATGTGAAATGGGTCAATTTGACCTGAATACCAGACGAGGATTAAGACATAAAGGAAGTCTTCATCCTTCAGCTTATCACATTTAACGTCAACACATCTGGAGAGGTCACGTTCCAGCGTCCCCCTTCCAGGACGGTCCGGCCCCAGAATGGGTCCTTGGTTCTGGGCTGTGGGAGTGGAAGACCTTTGCGGTATTTGGACAATTTACTGGATATTATTGAGCCAAATGAAAGATCAGCCATGCAGAAGTGTGTGTTTGGTGGGACGGATCACACAGTACGCTCTCTGTCCCCCAACCCCCCCCCCCCACAGACACCCGGGGAGACACACTCCCATTCATTGTTCACAGCCTGACACTCTCAAACACACATTATGCCAATCCGCCCCATGAATCCACAATGGAATCTGTGTGTGTGTGTGTGTGTGTGTGTGTGTGTGTGTGTGTGTGTGTGTGTGTGTGTGTGTGTGTGTGTGTGTGTGTGTGTGTGTGTGTGATGATGTAACAGTCTAAACAGCTGATTATGATCAGAGGAAAGTGATCCAGTTGCGTTCGGAGAGACTTTCTCCTCTTTGTTTCCAGACTGATTTCAGCTTCATGTTTTCTGTATTTAATTAACTTTCTATATCAACATTTTAACAATGTTTTTATTGTTTTTTCAGCAATATAATAATGCAATGTCGCTTTGTCCAAGACAATTTTGTCTGCGTGCGTGTCTATCTGTCTGTGCGTGTGTGTGTGTGTGTGTGTGTGTGTGTGTGTGTGTGTGTGTGCGTGTCTGTCTGTCTGTCTGCCTGTCTATGTGTGTGTGTGTGCCTGTCTTTCTGTATGCGTGTGTGTGTGTGTGTGTGTGTGTGTGTGTGTGTGTGTGTGTGTGTGTGTGTGTGTGTGCGCGTAAATAATGACTTTCGAGAAAGTTTCTCGTTTTTGGAGAGAGACCTGCTAACTAATTATTTTGAGATACTAATCATTATTTTAAGAAAGTTTCTCATTATAATAACTAGTATAAAATAAAAGGAGAGGAAATCCTGTCTCTTCCGGGGTCCGTGCGCGCCGTGCGCGAGGCTGGGTAACTCCACTCGGAAAATGGAGTCAATGAATCGATAACACAGGGGTACTAATGGAGTAGTGGGGGGTTAACTATAGCTAGTGTGTGGGAGGAAACTCCCCCCCACCCACACACACACACACACACACACACACACACACACACACGTTTTCTCTCTCCGGGAGTTCGCCGAGCTTTGGAGTAACTACGTTACGCTGCGCGATGAAGTCATTTTGAATCATTCAGGAGGAAGAAGCGCGCGGTGCAGCTCGGTCTGGAGCTCTTACCCCCGGAGATACCGTCTTACCCCCGGAGATACCGTTTTACCCCCGGAGATACCGTTTTACCCCCGGAGATACCGTCTTACCCCCGGAGATACCGTTTTACCCCCGGAGATACCGTTTTACCCCCGGAGAAACCGTTTATTACCCACGGAGAAACCGTTTTACCCCCGGAGAAACCGTTTTACCCCCGGAGATACAGAAAGTTTTCCCATCGGAGATACACCGTTTTACCCCCGGAGATACACCGTTTTACCCCCGGAGATACACAGTTTTACCCCCGGAGATACACCGTTTTTACCCCCGGAGATACACCGTTTTTACCCCCGGAGATACACCGTTTTTACCCCCGGAGATACACCGTTTTACCCCCGGAGATACACCGTTTTACCCCCGGAGATACACCGTTTTACCCCCGGAGATACACCGTTTTACCCCCGGAGATACAGACCTCCGGACCGCAGCTACCGAGGGACGTGGCTCTGCTTCCCCGGCTTTGCCTCCACGTCCTCGGGTATAACAGCGAACTGTGGACCAGTCTCAGGTAAAGCTCCTTTCCTCCTTCAGATTCCTCTTTTCTTCTCTTTAACTCATGTTTTCTTTAAACTGAGTTACACTAGAGTAACCAGAGTAGTAGTATTTGCAGTAGACCCTTTGTTTCTGTGTTTTCCAGAACAAAATACTCCATCACAAGCATAACTCCTGCATCGAAAGCGTTGTTTATGGACAATGTATGTCCTGTTTTATACTGTTGGGTACTTTATTATAGTCTCAAAGCGTCATATTGTGGATTTTAAAGGAGAAACGATGTCAGAATACTCCATGAGAACATATAGAAGTAACTGTAAAGGCGTTTCTACATGTGTTCTCAGTAAGCTGCAGTATTTCACTGGGTTTCTTGGCTCAGCGAGCAGTTTGTTTGTGTTTTCCAGATGTGGAAGCATGATATTCATGATATTCATGATATTCATGATATCAGGACATCAGTGGCTCAGCGAGCAGTTTGTTCATGGGACAGTGGATTTTAGAAACTAGTTTCACTGTTATGTTCCAGATATGAATATATAAGTATTCAGATCCTTCAGGTTATTTAAGTTATAGTCACATAACTGTCCTCTTCTACACTTAAAAACTTGTCTTTAAGCTCCAGTACTTCAAAGTCTCTTATATGCAGTTTGTTTCTGTGTTTTCAGAATAAAATACTCTGTTACAAGTTAAACTCCTGCATACTGAAGCCAGAATACTTGATTAGAAGTAACTTTTCTACACAGTGAGCTGATGTTGTTTCCACAACAAAATACTCCGTTACAAGTCCTGCGTTGAAGGATTTTTTATGTAAAAGTACAATTAATATATAACGAGCATCATATTTTAGACTTCGGTGGCTCTTTTCTTGGCCTAATGAGCTGTTTATCATGGGACACTTTAGTTTTTTGTGTTTTCCAGATGTGGAAGAAGTATTCAGGTCCTTCAGGCTACTTCATTTGTCTTAAGGAAAAGTTGAAAATATATCAAAATACTTCATTAGACGTCCCATTAAAAGTACTTTTTAGAAATAGCCTAGAAGCCTATAGTAGGCTAATGCTGCACCATAAAAACAAGTAATAATTCTGCATTGAAAACATTATTGAGGTAAAACTAAAAGTACTCATGTCTCCACTGGTAGTTAACCCTCGTGTTGTCCTCCCGGGTCCAAAAGATTAACACTTATTTTTCTTTTTACCCTTTTTTTTCGACATTTGACATTTTCAACACATTATTTTTTCATTTTTATTTCACTAACACCACTTTACTACCACTAGTTTTACTACTTTTTGGAATCCGTTGCCAATAACCCTCATTTAAATAGAATTATAGCTAATATTTGAGTTAATAAAGCAGACATTATGAATTATTTTGACTAATAGTTACGATCAGAGGAACATATTTTGATTTGAAACCATTTCAATTTTCACCCGAAATTCAATGAAAGTGATCAGCTGTATTTATAAAGAGCGTTGGAAGGAATCCAATCTATTTTTTATGGTAATTTGGTTAAAAAGAAACTCATATTTCAGATATAGACATTTTAAAGGGACAGATTTGACCCGAGAACACCAGGGGGACACCAGGAGGACACAAGGAGGACACAAGGAGGACACCAGGGGTACACCAGGTGGACACCAGGGGGGCACCAGGAGGACACCAGGAGGACACCAGGAGGGCACCAGGGGGACACCAGGTGGACACCAGGGGGGCACCAGGAGGACACCAGGAGGACACCAGGAGGGCACCAGGGGGGCACCAGGGGGGCACCAGGAGGACACCAGGGGGGCACCAGGGGGGCACCAGGAGGACACCAGGAGGACACCAGGAGGACACCAGGGGGACACCAGGTGGACACCAGGGGGGCACCAGGAGGACACCAGGAGGACACCAGGAGGGCACCAGGGGGGCACCAGGGGGGCACCAGGAGGACACCAGGGGGGCACCAGGGGGGCACCAGGAGGACACCAGGGGGACACCAGGGGGTTAACCTGTACCAAAGCATCAGATTTGACCCGAGGACACCAGGAGGACACCAGGGGGACACCAGGAGGACACCAGGGGGGCACCAGGGGGACACCAGGGGGGCACCAGGGGGCACCAGGGGGACACCAGGAGGACACCAGGAGGACACCAGGGGGACACCAGGGGGACACCAGGGGGGTTAACCTGTACCAAAGCATCAGATTTGAGTCTTTTCTTTGCACAGTGAGCGGTTAGTTTCTGTGATTTCCAAAAACAGAATACTACGTACGAGTTAACGTCCAGCGAGGAAAGCATTGTTTAGATAAAAGTACAACGTCTCGTATCTTTTTATACTCTTGGGTAGTTTGATATGACCGTGCATATAACCATGCATCATATTTGGCTCTTTTCTTGGCCTAGTGAGCACATTTTAGTTCAGAAACAGGTTTCTGTGTTTTTCAGATGTGGAGGAAGTATTCAGGTCCTTCAGGCTACTTAACTTGTCTTAAATAAAAGTCAAAATACTTCATTACAAGTAATTAAAGTTCTTGTTAGAGGTCCTTTTTATATTGTGTACTTGGGTTAAAGTAGTTTTATGCTACGTTAACACGTGGGCGGTTATTTTCATAAATGGACATTTCACCCTCTCCGTTTTCAAAAATAACATCCTGCACAGCTGTGTTCAGGTTACAGGTACCCGTGTGTGTGTGTGTGTGTGTGTGTGTGTGTGTGTGTGTGTGTGTGTGTGTGTGTGTGTGTGTGTGTGTGTGTGTGTGTGTGTGTGTGTGTGTGTGTGTGTGTGTGTGTGTGTGTGTGTGTGTGTGTGTGTGTGTGTGCGTCAAAGCCAAAAGTGACAAAAGAATTCAGAAAAAGACAGAAATACTGTGTTTGCCGAAATTAATTATGAACCTAAATTGATTTGCAGGCCGGAGGGAAATGTGCGAGGGGCCGGATTTGGCCCTCGGGCCTTGAGTTTGACACCTGGTTTACACCGTGGACATACGTGTGGATTAGCTTCTGGATGAATGGATTAGGTGTCTGTAAAATGTCAGAAAATGGGGAAATAAAGTAATGAAAATGTCTTTCATGGGACCATTCAGCGTGGAAGCTCCTCAAATTGACTGGCGCTTTGCACACGGTACTACGGTACGTTGCTGCGTGATGTAATTCCCGAAAAGCTGCATTATATTTATTATATTTCATTATATATTACGATAGCACATTTGTTTCAGTGTCTAATAAAGGTGGAGATCTCAAAGCTCACATGGACACCCAAAAACCTGATCTCATTACACTGAAAAGGTTTTAAGAGACATTAGTGGAAGCTGACACAGAATACGTCATGTACATTATTTCATATTTATTTATTCATTTGAACACAGAGCTATTATTTTCAGATTTTATTTTATTACATAAGGTGTTTTTATACCATTGAGGCTTAATAAAGCATGTTCATTAACCTCGGAGAAACCCGTCTGACTTTGTGTCTCGAGGCCGGCCGAGTGTCGTCTTTTTAGGAACCCAAAATATAGTCGACCTAATGTAAACACTTAAAATATGAACTATGAATCCAATCTAACGTGTACATGTTGTAGCTGAAGCTCGGTCTGTGGCTCCTCCCAGCAGCACCGGGGTCTGACCCTCTCTAAGCGGTCTCCTCTGGACCGATAGCCCTCCTCCAGCTGGAGGTGGGACATGTGGCGTGTGCATGAAGACTGACTCACTGTAACACATACTGAGCTGTCCTGTATCCGGATACCGAGCTATATGTTCTCGTATTTTATCCTAGTAGTATTTCATGTAGATTGTATCTTAGTATTTCATTATATTTATATTCGGTGCTGTGTGACTGATTTTGCTGCTGGAACACTATAATTACCCATTTTATTGGAATCAATATCAATCTATCTATCTATCTATCTATCTATCTATCTATCTATCTATCTATCTATCTATCTATCTATCTATCTATCTATCTATCATCTATCTATCATCTATCTATAGATCTATCTATCTATCTATCTATCTATCTATCTATCTATCTATCTATCTATCTATCTATCTATCTATCTATCTATCTATCTATCTATCTATCTATCTATCTATCTGACATTTTAGAGACCCAGCAACTCCCCCATTCACCTAGAAGATAATCCCCAGATAGATGAAATGAAAGGGTAGTTGCCCCCACCTGGTGGTCCAGCCTCCGGTCTCGGTACGAGCTCAGGATTGTCTCTTCCTGGCGTCACCGAGCTGCCGGCCTGCTGCAGAATCTAGTGTGTAGGTGTCGGCTGCAGCACGGGAAGTCCAACAGGGGGAGGAGAGTTCTTTTAAAAGCAGCTTTGCAGTCGTCATCCGTTGTTTCATGAAGGCAGAAACGTCTGAACCGGCCTTCACCGGCCGGCCTTCACCGGCCGGCCTTCACCGGCCTTCACCGGCCTTCACCGGCCGGCCTTCACCGGCCTTCACCAGCCTTCACCGGCCTTCACCGGCCTTCACCGGTCAACCAGGGCCGGAACACGGACTTCTAGACTGAGAGACGTAGACTCTCTTTATTAATCCTTTGGGATTTCCAGCATCTGTTTTTAGCAAGAAGAATACAGTATAGAGAGAAAAAGAGGAAGACGGTATAAAGATAACAGTAGTAATATTAATAATAAAAAAATAATAATAATAATAGTAATAATAATAATAGTAATAATAATAATAATAATAGTAATAATAATTAATAATAATAATAATAATAATAATAGATATAGAATAAAAACCTTTGGCTTTGAAAAAGACATAAATTATCATAAAGTTTCAGTGTTGAGTCAAGTGTTTGAGTGTGTGTGTGTGTGTGTGTGTGTGTGTGTGTGTGTGTATTGTCCTCCAGTGTGTGTGTGTGTGTGTGTGTGTGTGTGTGTGTGTGTGTGTGTGTGTGTGTGTGTGTGTGTGTGTGTGTGTGTGTGTGTGTGTATGTATGTAGGGGGGGGTCAACAAGGTTTATGGGTCAACATTGTTATGTCTTCAGCTCTCTGACAACCAGCTGCACAGGTGTGAGCAAACAAGACAGAGGAAGACATCTTGGGCTTTTGGGAAGCACAGAGCCACATTTTTTACTATTTTACACACACATATATATATAGATATATATATATATATATAGATATATATATATATATAGATATATATATATATATATATATATATATATATATATATATCTATCTCGCTTAAACTCTGGACACCCTGAGTGTCTTGTCTTCTTGTGAACCTGATTGAGTGACTTGTTGTCTGTCTGTGTTTCCAGTCTGGAGGAGACCGTCAGTTGATGTTTGAGGACAACATGTCTTCGCCACGCTGCTTCCAGCTGCTGCTGTCCTGCGTCCTGCTGGTCCTGCTGCTCCAGTTTCCTTCAACTCGGTCCAGACCGGCCACAGAGGACGCAGACGCACGTAAGATCCTTCACACATGTCCCCAACGCTCAGAGGACGCACGTAAGATCCTTCACACATGTCCCCAACGCTCAGAGGACGCACGTAAGATCCTTCACACATGTCCCCACGCTCAGAGGACGCATTTAAGATCCTTCACACATGTCCCCACGCTCAGAGGACGCATGTAAGATCCTTCACACATGTCCCCACGCTCAGAGGACGCACGTAAGATCCTTCACACATGTCCCCAACGCTCAGAGGACGCATGTAAGATCCTTCACACATGTCCCCACGCTCAGAGGACGCACGTAAGATCCTTCACACATGTCCCCAACGCACAGAGGACGCATTTAAGATCCTTCACACATGTCCCCACGCTCAGAGGACGCATGTAAGATCCTTCACACATGTCCCCACGCTCAGAGGACGCACGTAAGATCCTTCACACATGTCCCCACACTCAGAGGACGCACGTAAGATCCTTCACACATGTCCCCACACTCAGAGGACGCACGTAAGATCCTTCACACATGTCCCCACGCTCAGAAGACAATGTAAGATACTTCACACATGTCCCCACGCTCAGAAGACAATGTAAGATCCTTCACACATGTCCCCACGCTCAGAAGACAATGTAAGATCCTTCACACATGTCCCCACACTCAGAGGACGCAGACGCACGTAAGATACTTAACACGTCTTTCCACGTAGCTCCTGGCTCCTGTTTTTGGTGTTTTTTAGACTCTGTTTTTCGTGTTTTTTAGACTCTGTTTTTGGTGTTTCTTTCCTATGATGACTGAGGATCTTTGTTGCCGAATTTCTTGTCAGTGAGAAACTAAATGAGACGTAATACTACGGTCAAAATATTACATTTTTTTCCTCTTAAATTAAAGCATGTCAATAGACTAAACCCGCCATTTTCCAGTCTGGCCCTAAGTGGAGTCGGGTTTGATCCCCCTGCTGCACCAGAGCTCCATGTGGGACAACAGGGGCGGCGAGGCGGGGGACTGAAGCAGGTTTTGTTGATGCAGCAGAGAGGCTGACGTTGATTTTACGGCCTGAAAAATAACAGAATCACTCAGACTCAGTCAGCTGGAGTCCAGATGGTTGGAAACACACACAAGGTATATACAATATGTGTGTATATAGAGAGATAGATAGATAGATAGATAGAGAGATAGATAGATAGATAGATAGATAGATAGATAGATAGATAGATAGATAGATAGATAGATAGATAGATAGATAGATAAAGAGATAGATAGATATACGGTATAATACCTTCTGTATACATTATATATAGAAAGTATATACAGTATACAGAAGCTATGTGTAGTATATACCGTATACAGTAAATACAGAAGGTATATAAAGTGTATATACAGAAGGTATATACTGTGTATACCTTTTGTATTTACAGTATATACAGTATATACAGAAGGTACAGTATATACAGTAAATACAGAAGGTATATATAGTGTATATACAGAAGGTATATACTGTGTATACCTTCTGTATTTACAGTATATACAGTATATACAGAAGGTATTATACCGTATATACAGAAGGTATATACAGTATATACAGAAGGTACAGTATATACAGTAAATACAAACGTAATATACGGTAAATACTGTGTATACCTTCTGTATTTACAGTATATACAGTACACAGTATAAAACGAAGGTATATACCGAATATACAGAAAGTATATCCAGTACATGCATATAAACGGAGATACTGGTGTGAGTGTGAGCGGGGTAACAACCAGACTGGGTGCATCTGAGCCGTGTTTCTGTCTGATCCGGATCCTCGGAGCGTACCCTGCCCCCTGAGAGCCGAGCCTGGTCACACCATCAGAACCCTAACCATCAGAACTCCAACCATCAGAACTCCAACCATCAGAACCCTAATCATCAGAACCCCAACCATCAGAACTCCAACCATCAGAACTCCAACCATCAGAACCCTAATCATCAGAACCCTAACCATCAGAACTCCAACCATCAGAACTCCAACCATCAGAACTCCAACCATCAGAACCCTAATCATCAGAACCCCAACCATCAGAACTCCAACCATCAGAACTCCAACCATCAGAACCCTAACCATCAGAACCCCAACCATCAGAACTCCAACCATCAGAACCCTAACCATCAGAACTCCAACCATCAGAACCCTAACCATCAGAACCCTAACCATCAGAACCCTAACCATCAGAACTCCAACCATCAGAACTCCAACCATCAGAACTCCAACCATCAGAACTCCAACCATCAGAACTCTAACCATCAGAACCCTAACCATCAGAACTCCAACCATCAGAACTCCAACCATCAGAACTCTAACCAGACTCAGATGCGTCCCAGCCAGACTCAGCCAAAGCTTTCCTATTAAAGAAATTCCCTCATTGGAAAGTTTTATATGAAGCAGAGTTAAAAACCGCACGACCACAGCTGGGAACACACTTGAAAGAGCTCCTTGCACGCACACACACACACACACGCACACAGACACTGACGCGCACGCACACAGACACACTGACGCGCACGCACACAGACACACTGACGCACACGTACACACACACACACGCATAGGCACACAAACAGACACAGGCGCACACACACACACACGCACGCACACACACACACAGACACACATGCACACAGACACACACTGACGCACACGTACACGCACACACAGGCACACAAACAGACGCAGGCGCACACACACACGCACAAACAGACGCAGGCACACACACAGACACACACTGACGCACACGTACACACGCACACACGGGCACACAAACAGTCGCAGGCGCACACACACACGCACAGGCACACACACAGATGCACACACACATACAAACACACACACAGATGCGCACGCACACACACACACACACACACACACAGGCACGCACGCACGCACACACTTTATCAGAAAAGATCCGGCCTTTTGAGCAGATGAAGGCTGAGAAGGATCCATAGACGGGGAGGAGCAAAGAGCTGCTGTGTATCAGTCAAAGCTCAACTGTTACCCTGCATTCAGTTGGACTAGTTGGACTAATCAACTAAATAATCGTTAGTTGTAGTCCTAAATTTAGCTTTTGAATGTGAGCGCTGGCGGCTGTTGTTTTCACATTTCATTATGTGTGTGTGAAGTTTTTCGTCTTGCGTCCAACATTTAAAGCCCTATACGTTTCAACTCTGAGTTGTTAATGATGGTGTGTCACAGACAGACTGTGTGCGCGTGCGTGCGTGTGTTATTGGCCGGGGCAGAGAGGGAGGAGGTCTCTGAAGTTTGGGAAGGGTTCGGCTGCAGCGCGGTGCTGTGCCGACAGCTCCTTTACATGGAGTCTGGTGGAGATATGCTGCTCTATACACGCTAAAAGTAGTGATTATTTACATGGAGTCTGGTGGAGATATGCTGCTCTATACACGCTAAAAGTAGTGATTATTTACATGGACTCGGGTGGAGATATGCTGCACTATACACACTAAAAGTAGTGATTATTTACATGGAGTCTGGTGGAGATATGCTGCTCTATACACGCTAAAAGTAGTGATTATTTACATGGAGTCTGGTGGAGATATGCTGCTCTATACACGCTAAAAGTAGTGATTATTTACATGGAGTCTGGTGGAGATATGCTGCTCTATACACGCTAAAAGTAGTGATTATTTACATGGACTCGGTGGAGATATGCTGCACTATACACACTAAAAGTAGTGATTATTTACATGGAGTCTGGTGGAGATATGCTGCTCTATACACGCTAAAAGTAGTGATTATTTACATGGAGTCTGGTGGAGATATGCTGCTCTATACACGCTAAAAGTAGTGATTATTTACATGGAGTCTGGTGGAGATATGCTGCTCTATACACGCTAAAAGTAGTGATTATTTACATGGAGTCTGGTGGAGATATGCTGCTCTATACACACTAAAAGTAGTGATTATTTACATGGAGTCTGGTGGAGATATGCTGCTCTATACATGCTAAAAGTAGTGATTATTTACATGGAGTCTGGTGGAGATATGCTGCTCTATACACACTAAAAGCAGTGATTATTTACATGGAGTCTGGTGGATTTGGTGATGGTGATTTCGTTGTCAGACATAATAATAGATAATAATCTGAGTCTGTCAGCGGCTGTTAGTGGACGTTCAACACTGGACCAATTTCAAAGATTGTTGTTCACATTAGTCGCTTGGGGAAAATGGTTCAGGTTGAAAAACAATGTGCACACACACACACACACACACACAAACACACACACACACACAAACACACACGCTTTCTGAACAGCATGTAAACTTGGTTTGCAGCCTACGCCGTAAAATCCTCCGAAGACGAAGAGGACGATGAGTCATCCTCAGAGGAGAACAAGCTGTCGAACGAGCTGTCAACAAGCA
>JABXJD010000143.1:895000-907500 GCA_013375575.1 Percina caprodes | reverse complement strand
CTCACCGTGTGTGTGTGTGTGTGTGTGTGTGTGTGTGTGTGTGTGTGTGTGTGTGTGTGTGTGTGTGTGTGTGTGTGTGTGAAGGACCTGGAGCTCACCGCCAGTGTTTCAGTGTGACTGTTAAAGTGTTGACATAATTAAAAGGTATTTACATTATTTAGATAGGCTGGCTGCTAGTTAGCTAACGCTAGCTTTCATGCTACATAAATAAGCCGGACAGAGTTGTCCCTCATCTGGCGATAGAAACCCTGCTGCCCCCTCCCGTCCTGTTGGACAGAGTTGTCCCTCATCTGCTGCCACTGAGTACTTCGCATTGAAATTTGGAAAACATATCTGAATTGATTTGTTCTGAATTCACCTCTTTGAAATTTAAATATGAACATTCTTGATTTCCATTTTAAAAACCTGAATTTCAGAAAATCCTTTTGATTTTCACATCAAATTGTGTCTTTTTTTTTTTTTACATATTTTGTTGTATATGTAACGATCCAAAATGGGGACTTTTTTTTTTTTAATTCTTAATTTATTATGACTTTTTTTTCTCAAAATATTCATAGAGACTTATATCTCTTATGTCCATAGTTTCCCATATGATAACTGTGGTCCCTCTGTCCCAGACCTGCCGCCCGCCCCCTGCCCTCCCAGACGTACCTGGAGATCTTCATCTACTGCCTCGGCTTTTTCATCATCATCATCCTCACCGCCACAGCCGTCGTCTGCCGACTCTGCTGCGCGCCGAAGAAGACCGACTTCAGTGGCCAGCTGGCCGTGCAGAAACTGGCAAAGAGCCTTCCTCTGAGGAGACAGGTAACCCAAAGATTATGATGTGAATTTTAACTTTTTTTTTAAATGGTCCAGTTCTGAACAACAACGCTGTAACCGGCCGCCTTGAACCCTTTTACTTTAACATGAAACAGCCCTGAAATCCCCATCACCAAACCCACCAGACTCCATGTAAATAATCACTACTTTTAGCGTGTATAAAGCAGCATATCTCCACCAGACTCCATGTAAATAATCACTACTTTTAGCGTGTATAGAGCGACATATCTCCACCAGACTCCATGTAAATAATCACTACTTTTAGCGTGTATAGAGCAGCATATCTCCACCAGACTCCATGTATATAATCACTACTTTTAGCGTGTATAGAGCAGCAAATCTCCACCAGACTCCATGTAAATAATCACTACTTTTAGCATGTATAGAGCAGCATATCTCCACCAGACTCCATGTAAATAATCACTACTTATAGTGTGTATAGAGCAGCATATCTCCACCAGACTCCATGTAAATAATCACTACTTTTAGCGTGTATAGAGCAGCATATCTCCACCAGACTCCATGTAAATTATCACTACTTTTAGCGTTTCTAGAGCAGCATATCTCCACATGTAAATGAGTGAATTAAGAGTTTATTTCAACCAGACCAGAGTGATGATTGTTGGAACAGTGGAAAGCTGAACCAAGACGGCTTTTGATGGACAGATTTTGTTTCTATCGACTTTGAATGAAGTGTGTTTTATGGAGTCTATCTCTACCTCCTCCCCTCTGCAGGTGTCTGTGGAGTCGGCGTCCTCCCTGCAGTCCGGGATGTGTCTGATGCGTCAGTCTCGCCTCTCCAGCGCCGCCACCACCATCCTGACCGGCGTGTCGGAGTATGAACTTCCCTTCGATCCCACCTGGGAGCTTCCTCGCGACCGGTACGGCGCCCTGTCTCTCTGCATCTCACTGCTTCATTCACTCATTGTTAGAAAAACAGCAACAAGGCTTGATACAAGGGAAATACAGACGTTAGACGCCAACAACGGGCTTCTCAAGTTACCGGCTCTTTAAGTAACCATGGTTACACTCAGCCGCAAATTAGAAAGAAATGGGTCCATAAAATACTCTTAAAAGTCTTGATACTCAATACTAAAAAAAATGGGGTTGGGATGGTGTCGAGGAGGGGCGCCATTTCACATGCTGCCTTGTCTATCCAGCGATCTCTGTTGCTGTGGTTACAGCATTGTTGATTAGTGGCCTTTTGAAATGTAGTCTGCACAAACGGAGAGAAACTAAGTTGAATATTTTGTGGGGAAAAAAGTCTGAATTTTGTGACTTTATTTTTCTCTAAGTAAGTGAGAAAAAACGTTAAAAATGTTGAAAGAAAAAGTCGAATATTTTGAGATAAAAGTCAGTAAATTAAGGATTTTAGAAAAGTGCAGAACGTGTGTACAATGTGTTTCTGTGTGTGTGTGTGTGTGTGTGAAACGTGTGTGTGTGTGTGTGTGTGTGTGTGTGAAACGTGTGTTAAACGCGTGTGTGTGTGTGATGTGTGTGAGACGTGTTTCTGTGTGTGTGTGTGTGTGTGTGTGTGTGTGTGTGTGAGACGTGTTTCTGTGTGTGTGTGTGTGTGTGTGTGTGTGTGTGTGTGTGAGATGTGTGTGTGAGATGTGTGTGAGACGTGTTTCTGTGTGTGTGTGTGTGTGTGTGTGTGTGTGTGTGTGTGTGTGTGTGTGTGTGTGTGTGTGTCAGGCTGGCCCTGGGGAAGCCTCTGGGGGAGGGGTGTTTCGGGCAGGTGGTCCTGGCCGAGGCCGTCGGCGTCGACAGGAACAAACCGACGCGCATCACCACGGTGGCGGTGAAGATGCTGAAAGGTGAGAACTACTATTAGTATACTCTCAGAGTATTATACTCTATTAGTATACTCTCAGAGTATTATTATACTCTCTATTAGTATACTCTCAGAGTATTATTATACTCTCTATTAGTATACTCTCAGAGTATTATTATACTCTCTATTAGTATACTCTCAGAGTATTATTATACTCTCTATTGGTATACTCTCAGAGTATTATTATACTCTCTATTAGTATACTCTCAGAGTATTATTATACTCTCTATTAGTATACTCTCAGAGTATTATTATACTCTCTATTAGTATACTCTCAGAGTATTATTATACTCTCTATTGGTATACTCTCAGAGTATTATTATACTCTCTATTAGTATACTCTCAGAGTATTATTATACTCTCTATTAGTATACTCAGGCTTGAACCTGTTGTTGATGATGTTGTTGTTGTTGTGGTTAATGTTGTTGTTGTTGTTGTTGTGGTTATTGTTGTTGTTGTTGTTGTTGTGGCGGTGGCGGTGTGCAGCGGACGCCACAGAGAAGGATTTGTCCGACCTCATCTCCGAGATGGAAATGATGAAGATGATCGGCAAACACAAGAACATCATCAACCTGCTGGGAGCGTGCACGCAGGACGGTGAGTGTGCACGTAGGGTGGGTGAGTGTGCACGTAGGACGGTGAGTGTGCACGTAGCGCCATCAGCAGCGCTGCACGTGGCCGTACGGTCCATCCTCGGGGACGAGGAACATATTAACTCGAGCAATTTATGGAAATATTCCAGCTTGTAGAGCTCCAGGGACGAGGCTCGCAACGCTGCTTCATTCACGATATATCGGCCGATATATCGATATATATTAAGCATTTCCCGATTTATTGACATTTATAATGGCCGATGTTGATGGACAAGTTCATATTTGAATACAGAGGTTAGTAAAGAGGCACTAACACACTCACACACTCACACACTCACACACTCACATACTCACATACTCACATACTCACATACTCACATACTCACATACTCACATACATGCTATACTCTCATTTATTTGTCATTATAAATGCTTCTGATGGATAAAAATTACTATTTTTTTTTTAATCGTCCATTATAAATTTAAATATGGAGGACGGTTTTGATAAAAATTAGATTGTAGCTCGTTGTTGACCTTACTACGTTAGGAAAGATGCGTCATTTGTGATTTAATATAATTTGTATAATATATTTTAATACATATTGTAATATAACTCATATCCTAATAATAATATCCTAATTTGCTCACGTTTTGAGCACGGATTATGAATGTGTGCTCACGGTGTCAGCTGACCCCAGGGGGGCTCCGTAAACACCTGTTTTCATACGCCGAGGAGAAGTCGCCATGACAGGTACACTGCACTGCGTGCGAGTATTTGAGTGCCTCTGTAATAACTCCTGTGTTCAAAATAACTGCTCTCAACAACAGGGCCGACTGTGTTTGCGAGGGCAGACAGAGCTTCGTATGGAATTATAGTTCAGCTTGGTTTCCCCAGTCCGTGAGATGCGTCCATTTTGGGTTAAAAACACCAGTTCTGTCTGGATTTAAATTGTGCAGCTGCGTGTTGTTGTGCGGATGTAACAGATGTTGACAGCCAGCTGTGCTGTGTGTCTCGGCCAGGCCCTCTGTACGTGGTGGTGGAGTACGCCTCGCAGGAATCTGAGGGAGTATCTGCGCGCCCGCCGCCCGGTTGGGCTGGAGTATTGGAGCGGAGCCCGGCAGGTGTCCCTGGGCAGTTTGGAGACCAGGGAGCTGGTGTCTGCTGCGTACCAGGTGGCCAGAGGGATGGCCTACCTCGCCTCAAAGAAGGTTGGTTTCTGTCGCCTGAAGATCCGATCGGATTCTGCTGCACTTGGATATTGTTGTGTACGGTGTCAATTCAACGAGTAACTTCCTTTTTTTTCCACCTGCACCCCATTCTCCCATGTTTTTGTGTCTCCGTGACTGATGGGAACAACAATCTTTGATATTGGTCCAGTATTAGGCGAGGCACAGGCTGCAATGTAACGTTAAACTGTCAGTTCCTGTCCACTAACAGTTTTGTTGTTGCCACTGACAGACTCCGATTATTATTCTAAGTGTCTGACAACATTATGAAAGGATCCCTACAGAGATAGACCTTTTAGTTAAAGAGGAAGATCCTTTTAGTTTAACAGGAAACAGAAATCACCATCACCAAACCCACCAGACTCCATGTAAATAATCACTACTTTTATCATCGTAAAACACACTTCATTCAAAGAGGACAGAAACTAAATAAAACTACCAAAAGCCGTCTTGGTTCATCTTTCCACTGTTCCACCAATCACCACTCTGGTCTGGTTGGAATAAACTCTTAATTCACCCATTTACATGTGGAGATATGCTGCTCTATACACACTAAAAGTAGTGATTATTTACATGGAGTCTGGTGGAGATATGCTGCTCTATACACACTAAAAGTAGTGATTATTTACATGGAGTCTGGTGGAGATATGCTGCTCTATACACACTAAAAGTAGAGATTATTTACATGGAGTCTGGTGGAGATATGCTGCTCTATACATGCTAAAAGTAGTGATTATTTACATGGAGTCTGGTGGAGATATGCTGCTCTATACACGCTAAAAGTAGTGATTATTTACATGGAGTCTGGTGGGTTTGGTGATGGTGATTTCTGTTTAATGTTAAACTAAAAGGATCTTACTCTTTAAGTAAAAGGTCTATCTCTGTAGGGATCCATCCCATAATGTTGTCAGACACTTAGAATAATAATCTGTTTTTTAAAATAAAATCTCAGATTTTATAAGAAATATTTCTGTATAAAGTTAGTATTCAAGCCCTCAAAAGACTGTGATTCTTAGAGTTTAGCTTCTTGCTCTAAACTCTTCTGTTTGGGGTGAAATGACTCTATTAATTGTGTGTGTGTGTGTGTGTGTGTGTGTGTGTGTGTGTGTTTCTCCTCTCAGTGTATTCACAGAGACCTGGCAGCCAGGAACGTGTTGGTCACTGAAGACAACGTGATGAAGATCGCGGACTTCGGTCTGGCCCGAGACGTCCACCACATCGACTACTACAAGAAGACAACCAACGTGAGACTTCGTCAACACCTTTGGGAGATCGTCCTCTCCCCCGATCCTGTTTAAATCGAACCAAAATTAAAAAAACAAAAAACTATAACAGCTCAGAGCGCTCGTTCTTTCTGCTGCAGAAAGCTGAGCCTTCTCTCTTTCACGGCATTTAGGTCCCACGCTCGCGATGATGTCATCACGTTACGGTGCAAACCCGCCTGACACCATCTCTGTTTTTCTTTATTTACGACACAATTTCAGTGCTATTATGAAGTATTATTGTTTATTGATCTACTTTTAGCTTAGCTTGGACTGATTTCATGGACGTGATATTTGAGGATACTCCAAGAAATGACATCCCAGTAAGCAACAACACCAACGTACTGGCACCGCGGAGATCTTTATCTCGAAGCAGAATTAAAAGGGTTGATCAGTCCTTCCAGAAAAACGTCATTATGCGATCGCATAATTCAATGCATAATCAGCCAAACTCCACATATTTATGCGGGGGGGGGGCTGTATTTTTCAAATACGCTGCACTTTTGCCGCATAAATTGCCGATTTCTGCGCAAAATAATGCGGGGCATGTATGATTTCATAATCACGCGTTTTCATTGCAAAAAAGTCACAAATATCTTAGCAGAAAGCTGAAAAATGTTGCATTCACGTCACTCAAGCAGCAGTCATTTTGCCTTGTTGCCATGGGAACGTTATGAAGTCATGTAATTACACGACAAGACAAACAGTCTTTTTTTCATTAAACCAGTTTTTGCAAGTTCCCGCGATTTCATCGCAAAAAATTGCATAAATATCCCGCTTATTCCATCGCATTTTTTAAGAAAACGTGCCGCATAATCAAGGATTTTTGCAACAATCACAAAAAAACTCTCGCAGTCTGAGAGCGAGGACTGGAGGGTTCGAGACCAGCTGCTTCTGTGTGTGTGTGTGTGTGCTGACAGATATGTGTGTGTGTGTGTGTGTGTGTGTGTGTGCTGACAGATATATATGTGTGTGTGTGCTGACAGATGTGTGTGTGTGTGCTGACAGATGTGTGTGTGTTCCTGCAGGGGCGTCTGCCGGTGAAGTGGATGGCACCGGAGGCTTTATTCGACCGTATCTACACACACCAGAGTGACGTGTGAGTTTCTACTTTAAACACTCGTTCTTCTTTGAACAGCTGTCGCAATATGGCGGCCTCGGTGTGAATGTTAGGACGCAGAAGTTCATTCATTCATTCATTCGTTCATTCATTCATTCATTCGTTCATTCATTCATTCATATTTATTATACCCTGTTAGTGATGGCGTTGCATAGTCTGTCCACCAGAGGACGCTCTACAACGTCCCTGTTAGTGATGGCGTTGCATAGTCTGTCCACCAGAGGACGCTCTACAACGTCCCCGTTAGTGATGGCGTTGCATAGTCTGTCCACCAGAGGACGCTCTACAACGTCCCCGTTAGTGATGGCGTTGCATAGTCTGTCCACCAGAGGACGCTCTACAACGTCCCCATTAGTGATGGTGTTGCATAGTCTGTCCACCAGAGGACGCTCTACAACGTCCCTGTTAGTGATGGCGTTGCATAGTCTGTCCACCAGAGGACGCTCTACAACGTCCCCGTTAGTGATGGCGTTGCATAGTCTGTCCACCAGAGGACGCTCTACAACGTCCCTGTTAGTGATGGCGTTGCATAGTCTGTCCACCAGAGGACGCTCTACAACGTCCCTGTTAGTGATGGTGTTGCATAGTCTGTCCACCAGAGGACGCTCTACAACGTCCCTGTTAGTGATGGCGTTGCATAGTCTGTCCACCAGAGGACACTCTTCTAGGAACGTAATGTTCTAGGACATTATGTTCTAGGACATTATGTTCTAGGACGTTATGGTCTAGGACGTTATGGTCTAGGACGTTTTGTTCTAGGACGTTATGGTCTAGGACGTTATGGTCTAGGACGTTTTGTTCTAGGACGTTATGTTCTAGGACATTATGTTCTAGGACGTTATGGTCTAGGACGTTATGGTCTAGGACGTTTTGTTCTAGGACGTTATGGTCTAGGACGTTATGGTCTAGGACGTTTTGTTCTAGGACGTTTTGTTCTAGGACGTTTTGTTCTAGGACGTTGTGGTCTATGTTGTGTAGCAGTTTTTTACCAAATGTAAATATAAACTAAAGTATTCCTGAACTCCATCCAACAATATGGTGGAAATAGAAGTGAGATGAGTGTGGATGATGAAACGTTCCTCTCTGTCTCTCTGGGTATCGAACGCGCGGCTGCAGCTGGTCGTTCGGCGTCTTGCTGTGGGAGATTTTTACCCTGGGCGGCTCTCCGTACCCGGGCGTCCCCGTGGAGGAACTCTTCAAGCTGCTGAAGGAGGGACACCGCATGGAGAAACCCTCGGCATGCACTCCGGAGCTGTGAGGATACACACACTCGCCGCACACCCACACACATGCACGCACAGACAGACACACACACACACATGCAGAGACAGACACACACACACACACACACACACATGCAGGGACACACACATGCAGGGACACGCACACGCATGCACGCAAGGACACACACATGCATGCACGCATGGACACATACACACGCAGGGACAGACACACACACACACACACACACATGCAGGGACAGACACACACACACACACACACACACATGCAGGGACAGACACACACACACACACACACACACACACACACACACGCAGGGACAGACACACACACACACACACACACATGCAGGGACAGACACACGCACACGCATGCAAGGACAGACACACACACACGTGCATGCACGCACGGACACACACATGCATGCACGCACGGACAGACACACACATGCATGCACGCACGGACAGACACACACATGCGCATGCACGGACGGACAGACACACACACACATGCGTGCACGCACGGACAGACACACACACACATGCGTGCACTTCTAAAAGTGAAACCTTTCCCAGAAGGAACTTCCAACCGTGAGTCCACCAGGGACTTTGGACGGGAGAGTAGGAAATTGTGAGCTATGGCAAAATGAGTCAGTTTGTAGAAGGTCATACTAGGAAATATCCCATTCCTGTAACGATCACTAAATCTTTGGATCCCTTTCCTATGCCATCAGAAATGATCCATGTCTGACCGCTGGTTTGTGTTTTATCAGGTACGTGATGATGAGAGACTGCTGGAACGCTGTCCCGTCTCACAGGCCGACGTTCCTGCAGCTTGTTGAAGATTTAGACCGCACGCTTTCTCTCATGGCAAACCAGGTAATGTGTTCTTCTGCTTCCAGAAAATAGGTACAAATATGATAAATCAGCATATTCTCACACAGACAAACCATTCAAACTGTTAAATGTTTACTTTAAAATTGCTGTCACCAAACCCACCAGACTCCATGTAAATAATCACTACTTTTAGCGTGTATAGAGCAGCATATCTCCACCAGACTCCATGTAAATAATCACTACTTTTAGCATGTATAGAGGCAGCATATATCCACCAGACTCCATGTAAATAATCACTACTTTTAGCGTGTATAGAGCAGCATATCTCCACCAGACTCCATGTAAATAATCACTACTTTTAGTGTGTATAGAGCAGCATATCTCCACCAGACTCCATGTAAATAATCACTACTTTTAGCATGTATAGGGCAGCATATCTCCACCAGACTCCATGTAAATAATCACTACATTTAGTGTGTATAGAGCAGCATATCTCCACCAGACTCCATGTAAATAATCACTACATTTAGTGTGTATAGAGGCAGCACATCCAAATGTGACCCGAGGGCTGTGTCTCTGCAGGAGTACCTGGACCTGGACTCCCCTCTGGTCCAGTATTCTACCGTCGGACCCCCCGTCTCGGATCAGTCCTGTATCTCCACATAATCCCCTTGGACTTTTCCTTTTCCTTTCTCCATCCTGGATCACCTTCAGCCCGTTTCCTCTGCTGCGCGGCGGGGCCCCGGCGGCGGCGGGGAGGGGGGGGCTCAAACGAGGCCTGGGCGGCGGCGGTCCTGGACGAGTCTGTCAGCCTGATGTGAACTGGACTGAGCCGGACTCAGGAAGCAGCGGCTTGTTTCATAAAGACAGAGACTACCGAGACATGACTGTGAGCTGCTGCACATCGCATCTGTGCTTTGGTTGTTATTATTAATAATATTAACGTTCTCAGTGTGAATATTGTAAATAATAGTTTGTGTGAAATGGAAAAACAAAGCAGATTTATGAGGAAAATGAAACGTAACGACACAGATACGTAAAGAATAACTGGATGAACAGAAGGAGGAAATTAATCCATAAATGTTTTTTCATTTTACTTTCTTTTTTGTTTTTCTTTCATCTGCCTCTCTTATCCTTCCGGAAACAATTAGGTATTAGGTAGGTAACTATCTGCGATTAATTTAATAGTTGGCGACTAATCAAGTCGTCCATTAATCATTTTTTTATGCTGTTCGTCATCGTTTGGGTTTTCTTGGATATCGATGCTAAAACGATATTTTTACAACGGTGCCGATACTTTAAAGGTATCTCACGTAGCTCATGACTTTGATTGTTGCTAACGTTAGCTCCAAACACCATTTAACTGACAGCCTTTGTTGTGTTTGATGCTAACTTGTAGCTAAGCTAGCAGTGAACCAACTTCGTTAAGTAGGTCCATTTTTACTGTGTTGACGCTACAGAAGTCTCTCGTTAGCATCTCGGAGGCTACTTCAGACGTTACAGAAGTCTCTCGTTAGCATCTCGGAGGCTACTTCAGACGTTACAGAAGTCTCTCGTTAGCATCTCGGAGGCTACTTCAGACGTTACAGAAGTCTCTCGTTAGCATCTCGGAGGCTACTTCAGACGTTACAGAAGTCTCTCGTTAGCATCTCGGAGGCTACTTCAGACGTTACAGAAGTCTCTCGTTAGCATCTCGGAGGCTACTTCAGACGCTACAGAAGTCTCTCGTTAGCATCTCGGAGGCTACTTCAGACGTTACAGAAGTCTCTCGTTAGCATCTCGGAGGCTACTTCGGACGTTACGGAAGTCTCTCGTTAGCATCTCGGAGGCTACTTCGGACGTTACGGAAGTCTCTCGTTAGCATCTCGGAGGCTACTTCAGACGCTACAGAAGTCTCTTGTTAGCACCTTCTGCTAGCTAACGCTAGGCTAATGTTAGCTGCTGTGGAGCGAAGTGTTAACTAGCGTCACGTTGCCTCTAACGTTGAATCTGCGTTGTTATTAGCACCGGATCGTGGTACCCAACTCTACTTTGGACTCTTTTTGTGATGTTTTCGGTCTTTTTCCCAATGTTTTGACGCATTTTCCCACATTTTTGTTGCTTCTTTTGACTTTTTTTTGACGCTTTATTTCAACACTTTTGTCGCTTTGCTAATTTTTGCAGCTCTAGAAACAAACTCATCTATAGATGTATTTAGTGCCGTTGTCCATTCATTTCTTCTGCTTTGGTATTTGGGTTTTTCTCCGCAGTAAAGATGAAGTCAGCCAGCGTTACACCGCCCGCTGAGCCCCGTTTACACAAAAAGCTTCTCCATCAATGTGTAAAATAATGAATAACAACAGTATTAAAATCCTTTTTGGCTTTTTACTCCGGTGGAGACGTCGTCGTGATAAAATGGACAAAATGTGTGTTGTTTGTTTTTTAACCCTCATGTTGTCTTCATGTTGTCCTCATGTTGTCCTCATGTTGTCTTCATGTTGTCCTCATGTTGTCCTCATGTTGTCTTCATGTTGTCCTCATGTTGTCCTCATGTTGTCCTCATGTTGTCTTCATGTTGTCCTCATGTTGTCCTCATGTTGTCTTCATGTTGTCCTCATGTTGTCTTCATGTTGCCCTCATGTTGTCTTCATGTTGCCCTCATGTTGTCCTCATGTTGTCCTCATGTTGTCCTCATGTTGTCCTCATGTTGTCTTCATGTTGTCTTCATGTTTTTTCATGGTTGCTGTTTGACATTTGCAGATACACACATGCATAACACACTCAAACACACACACACGCAGATACACACACAGTAACACATGCGCACACTCAACCCCCAGAGAGCCTGAAGCATTTCCGTCCCACCGAGAGGAAACGTCAGGTTCCAGACTGTGAACGTCCATCATGCTCCGTCAGTCACCTCCTCCCCCCTGTGGTCTCCTCCTCCTCCCGTGGCCTCCTCCTCCCGTGGCCTCCTCCCCGTGGTCTCCTCTTCCCCCGTGCACCCCCGACTTCACATCACTCCACTTCCTGTTTCCAGCAGGTAACACCCCCCCAGAGAGGTGCATTGAAAATCTGAATCATTTCCACAGGAATGTTCCTCGTTCTTTCTCTCACACACACACACACGCACACACACACACACACCACATCGAAATGTATTATTTGTTATGAATGCAGTCTCACAATAGTTCACAGATCACATGTTTGTGTGTGTGTTTGTGTGTGTGTGTATGTGTATGTGTGTGTGTGTGGATAGCTCAGTGGTTAGTGCCACTGACTTCGGTACAGGTGGTCGTTGGTTCGATTCCCGGTCAGGGCGGGTATCCAGGTGGACCCTTAGGCAAGGTCCTTAATGCTACTGGCCTACCTCAAGCATGAGTGAAACCACAAATACAAGAGCCATACCGGCTCGGACGTCGCCCGGGTTAACAAGGTCCGCGTCAGGTGCTAGGGAACCAGGGCAACCTGATGAGAAATGGGCTACTGGAACAAGACATACATGGACTAGAGCAGAAAACATGGATCTGATGCGATGCTACTATACAAGCAACCCCAGTGAGAGGGGTTACATGCAGAGACTAT